>NW_019060399.1:456545-478516 GCF_000696155.1 Zootermopsis nevadensis | reverse complement strand
GAAAGAGACTCAATGAATGCTGTAGATTGTGCTCGATTTCCTGTGAAGCAAATTCGGAACTGGGCAGACTCTGAAGTACGTTCATATTTAAGACTTCTGAGCACAACTGGTTTAGGAATAATGCTTGTGTGACTTATATACATGAGGTACATGGTTCAAATCTTGGCCAGGCTTTTCATTCATCCTGACAAATGTTTCATGTTTTCCCTTGGTTCTTTACAGGAAAATGCTGTGATAGTACTTTAGACCATGACCTCCTCTTTCTATTTTCATACTCAGCATTTTATGCTGTATGAACTCTGCAATTAAAGCAGCACCATTAAATAATTTTAACAATAAATGAGTCAGATGTATGTAAGAGGAGATTAATTTTCTTGTATTTGTTCCTACAATTACTATCGCAGTAGGGAATTAAGGATATGTAATACATTTTGTAATTCTGATTAGTATAACTGAATTTAAGACTAGTTAGTAACTATCATGCAGAAAGAGGCAGCTGTGAGATTTTTATGCTCAAACTTATATTTTAGCATATATCTGAATGAGAGGTTGTAATATACTCTTCTGTATTTATTAAGGTGTGTGAAATCATTCGTGACTGCTTTGTGACGGGGAAGTGGAAGGAGTCAGAGGATGCATCTGAACTTCTGCTGCTGGATGATGATAATGGTGAAGAAGTCTTTGGAGATTTTGAGGACTTGGAAACGGGGCAAAAATGCACAAGCAGGAGTGAGAATATTAACAAAGAAGAGAATGTAAAAGGAAGTTATGAAGGTAAACAAACAGTTTAGAATAAATATGACACATTTATCCAATCATATTAATTACATAATTTTTAAAAAAATTCTGTGTAAATAAGATGATATCGTTATCTGTACCATGAATGCAACCAGTATATTTTATAATGATTTTAAAGCATGACAGTCAAGTTCAAGTGGAAAGTCTTAAAACTTTGCAACCTTATTGCTCTGTTTCTCTTAGCACTTGCCCACTGTCATGTTTCAGTCATGGTGTATGTTTACTGTATTACATGTGTTGCAGAAGGGGAGTTAAAAAACTTGACCAGAGAGGAATTGCAGGAGAAGAAACGAAAACTGAAGGAGAAATTTGATGCAGAATATGATGACAAAGATGGAGGAAAAACATACTATGATGAGCTGAAGCAGGAAGTGGACCAACAGGCTCAGGTACCAAATGAAGCATACATGATATGTTAGTATTTTACAGCAGTGGGGCAATAAAAATATAGACTTCGTTTTATTTATAGTTGTGGATAAAAACTAAACTTGTCCCTCTGCCTAAGCACTGCACCATGAAGAAATACACGCTTGTAGAGTTAAAATATATTGAGCAAAATTAATATTTTCTGCATTTCTGCAGTGCTGTAGAATGTTATTATATGAATAGGTATATAATGCAGTATTTAAAGAAAAGTTAGGACAATCAGTTGTTGAAGGCTTGAGCTTTACCAAATGCTCAGTAGTGTGTTATTGAAATAAGCTGGTACATGACAGAAAATGCAGATATCGTTACTATTTTCAATATTTGTTTTAAATACTGTTTGATATAAATATTTAATTAAATTCTGTACAGAAATATCAGTGCAGTTATGCTTGCAACAATAAATCTTTATCTGCAATATCAAAGATGTGGTCAAGTGGTTAAAACCTGCTTTTTCTGTCCTAATTAAGGTTTTCCATTGTGTTTCTCAGTTCCTCCAGACATGTTGGGATAGTGTCTTAAATTAGGCTATAATTGTTCCTTTTCACTTCATTATTCACTGATCCTGTTCTTCAGTGCTGTATATTTATTGTCTTATGTGTGTGATTATAATGTTATCCTATTGTTTTCAGTTGAACAAGAGTGAATTTGAAGGTTTGGATGACAGTATAAGAATCCAGTTGGAGGGTTTCCGTCCAGGGATGTATGTGAGAGTTGAAGTTAAGGATGTACCTTGTGAACTTATAACTAACTTTGATCCTACGTACCCTTTGATACTTGGTGGGCTTCTGGCAGGAGAAGAGAACATTGGTTTTGTGCAGGTATATTGATTTGATTGCCAGTTTTATGATGAAGGTATGTAATATAATGAGAACAGATGAAACACTATTATAATTGTCTTGCAGGTGCGTATAAAGAAACATCGTTGGTATAAGAAGATTCTGAAGACAAGAGACCCATTAATCATCTCCCTTGGATGGCGGCGGTTTCAGACATTGCCTGTCTATTCCAAGCTTGAGGATAATCTCCGACACAGGTATAGCTTTCAGTACTTGGAGCAGGAACATGAGACAGAGAACAAGAAGTGTTGATTATTGAGTGTTTGGACTTTGTCCATTATCTGGTATTCTGAAAAAGCACTGGGTCATGTGGGTTGTCTAGTTCCTAGAAAATAATGCAACAGACAAGACATGGATGGGCCCTTATGCTGTTCTTCATTCTTCACATTGTGATTGAGTGGTTAGTATTTCTGCTTCATATGTGGGAGGTACCAAGGTATGTTCTCAGACCAGAGTCCAGCTATTCAGACTATTTTTTGTTTAGTTCCTTCACACATGCTGCGATGACACTATAAACCAGCAATGATCAATTCCCTTTGTATCCTTCCTAAATAATTATTAATTCATCGCATTCAGTGTTTTGTAACCTCTGCAGTTGAGTATGTATTATTAAATAAACTAAATACTGGCATCACAAGTATAAAATTAAAACTGAGCACTTGTAGGCCTCATTTGGCCTGCATAACCCTGGGATACAGTATGAACATTGAACTTCGTGCTTTTTTGCATGTGTTATTCTATTCTGTTACCTGGAGTGAAAGGGTTTTTTCTCTACAGAATGCTGAAGTATACACCAGAGCATGTAACCTGTATGGCTCATTTTTGGGGCCCCATAACACCACAGAATACTGGTTTCTTAGCAGTACAGGATGTGGCAACAAAACAGGTAATAAATATAAACACATGTTAATTGTTGGTTAGTTCTGAAACTGCATTTATGTTTTACATTTTCATGCATCTCAAGACTTGCTATATTGCAGAATTTACACACGTCTCAGTGTACAGTTTTTCACATTGCATGTTGAAAGGTAAGGTGATACAATTGACCCAAATGAGAATTGCCTTGCATTCAACTTACATCTTGCCAGTTTAAATTTTATTTGATTCTTTGACTTCCAGAAGACCGCTGCTTTTAAAAGTAGTAAAGTTTAATAAAACGGAGTAGATGATTATTGTAGTACAACTTTCATATGTTTATTGCATTTACATCTGCCCTTGTGTTTCAGCTTGATTTCAGGATTGCATCCACAGGATCAGTGGTGGAATTAGACAAATCAACTCAAATTATGAAGAAGCTCAAGCTGACTGGCACACCATTTAAGATTTGTAAGAAGACAGCATTTATACGTGACATGTTCAGTTCTGCTTTGGAAGTTGCCAAATTTGAGGGTGCAAAACTAAGAACAGTGTCAGGAATCAGGGGACAGATAAAGAAAGCAGTATCCAAACCAGAGGGCGCATTCCGAGCAACATTCGAGGATAAAATCTTGCTCAGTGGTAAGTTAATCTAATTTAAAAATAACATCTATTCAAATAAATCAAAATTGTAAATTAGGTGATATGCTGAAATATGTTTTGTACTATATTAATTTTATGATTAACTGGTGGATGACAGATTTAAGTTGTTGTTAGGTTATCTTTCTTTTGAACTAGAAGTAGTGCATTTATCATTCTGTCACAAGGAGATAATTTTTCTTGGAAAATTGCTGTCTCCAGACCAGATTGGCGTCTTTGTTATGTCTGGAAATCCGCTGAAACAAAGCGGAATCTTCATATAATATTCTCATTTAAGATTCAATTTCCATAGTCCTGGCAACCTCATTATATATTTTTATGTTTTTCCCCCTGTTTTGTGTTCAGATAAATTCATTGTCTATTGTAGAAAATTAAAATGGTACATTACTATACTGTCTTTTGATTGGATTTGATTATGTAGGTTTTCTCTACTTGTATTGAAAATTTGTTTGAGGTCCTTGTTATGTTGCTTTCAATTTGAGTGAAAATAATATTGCTTCATAAATAATGACTGAAGTCCCTGAAGTTGAAGGCAACTTATTCTTCCAAAACATTGGTAACCACCTCCAAGTTTACACAGTGTTACAGTCCAGAAAACTGCCACTGACATCTATACCTCTTCTGTAAAAAGTACATAAGTATTATATGAAATCTGTTTTTTTTTATGAAATTTTAAGTACTGTCAAGAGATAAACCATGCAGTATAAAGTAAAACTTGTGGTTTCAGACACGGAGGAAGTCTTCAAAATAACTGAATGTTATTTCACATTGACATGGCTGCTGGAGATGACTTCATTACATAAAAATTTGTATACATACTGTTTATCACTGTGGAGAAATCAGTATCATAAATATGATTTATTTTTATTTGTACCTTTCTATACTGAATGTCCCAATTTATTCTACTGGAAAGGTCATAAATTTTACTATACTTGTGGACTATCCAAGAAAGTAACTTGATTAATGTGTGTTATTTATTACAGATATTGTGTTCTGCCGAACCTGGTACCGAGTGGAAGTTCCAAAGCTTTACAATCCTTTAACAACTTTGTTGTTGCCTCCTGAACAGAAGAACCTTTGGCAAGGAATGAAGACTGTAGGACAACTGAAAAGAGAGAAAGGAATACACAGTGAACCAGCTACTGATAGCCTATATACAGTGTGTATTGTTGTTTGTGTAATTGATTCTTTTCATAGTAATTTGTTGAGAGATAATGTGCTGTAAATACCATAATGAAGAATGCAATGGAGACTCTAACAGGCCAACAAAGAAATTGATGTGAAAGTAGATACAAGTGTTGTTTGACATTATCAAGATTCAGTTCAGAGTCTGCCATGTTTGTAATAAATAATTTGTAAATACTTCAAAATTTAAGCTTCTGGGAATAATAATAATAATAAGCATAAATAAGGCTCATGATGAAATTAGGATAGTGAATTTTGGAAATTCCTGCTATTATTATTCACTTCAGAATTATTATAATTATGTGTACTTTATAAATGTTTAAAAGTTCATGCATAGAAGAAGAGAAGAATACACATAACAGTTGACTGAAAAGCAAATTCTCAGGAAAGATTGAGATAACTTAGGGTAGTGCTTAATGAGGTCATCTAGTATTGGAATGGGGTTGTCTATGAGGATACAAATAGTAAAATATATAATTTTGATGAAGGAACATATAAAGTACTTACAGTCTTTGAAAACATCATCTTGGGATATAAAGAAGGAGGTAGAAGGATAACATTGAGATGAATCTAGTGAGATGGGAGTTGGATGAAATTGGTTTAGGGTCAGTTGCAGAGGTGCTGAATGATCAGGTCTATGACCAGAAGGTTCTAGTTACTTTATTTATTCGTTAAACACTTCGTGATAATGCCCACCATGATTTGGAATCCCATGAAGTAGAAATTCATTCTTTTGTAATTTTTTCTGACTGTTTTTTATGCACTGCATGGCTGTTGAGTTGGACATTGTCCATTGTTACAGGTATATTTAATATACAGAATGTTATGGGAGTTGGCTCTTCTATTTTCAAGAGATTCGTTATCGTTATAGTTATGTTTTGAGTTCAGTCTTGACTAGGTTAAAATGAGTCTTTACTTTCATATTTTGATTGCTTTATCTCCTTGGGAAGGAACCCTTGCTCCTCACTGTATAGGAACCTAAATGAATGTCAGATGCATCTAGACATTACAAAGAGGAAAATTGCTATCCCTACCAGAAATTGAACCCCTGCCAGCCAGCCTTTTTCTGTTTCTCTTTTAGAAGTCAGCATTAACTGTACATAAATAAATTTCCATAATTAACATTCTGTAAATTAAGTATTTTAATCCATGCAGTTGTTAAGGTTGACCCAGCCAATTGCCTAGTACAATTCCAGTGTGTCAGTTTTAGTATAAACAGCATTGAAATTCTGATTTATATAGTAATTCATTGTCGGTCACATTTCTGTGTTTCATTGCTCAGACATGACAACCAAAGTTGCATCATTTGGTGACAAATAAAAGATATTATAGGTGTTCATAGTGTTTATGGATTGCATAGAATTTTATCATGTTTAGAAAATTAGAATACTATTATATACATGTATTTTGTATCTTAAAAACTTGTACATATTTGTGTTTGAATCTTGTCTTGTAGCCAGTTGAACGGCAACCAAAGGTGTTCCGGCCGCTCGTTATTCCACGCACCCTGCAGAAAGAGCTGCCATATAAGGACAAGCCAAAAATCAAGGCAAAAAATGAGAAAAAAACTACTGAATCTGGGAGAATTGCTGTTGTTAGAGAGCCCCATGAACAAAGAGTGAGTGTAATTGTGGTTTTCCAAATTCACAACATGAACTTTAATTACTGTAAGTTGTATTTTTAAAATTTGGTTAACTTTTGATTGATTCTAGCATATTTACATAGGACAAATTTGTGCTGGGTTATGTTTATTCAGTTGTATTTTGTCTCTCTCTGACCTTGTACATCTTTATTTTTTTAATTCATTATTTTTCTCCTTATGACTTTGTCTTAATTCAAATGTCACTCCTCCAAAGGTGTTTTAATTGTGAATAATTTCCTCCGATAGAAGTGCAATAGAAAGGAACTGTCATGATTATCACGTGCTTTTTTGCCCAACCCAGATTATTTCCACATTCAGACTACCCTCCCCCTATTTAGTCTGGTGTAGCTAAGTTTTATTGCAGTTAACTTTATTACATTTTTAAAGTAATACAACACAAACGACACTTGAAAGAGTGAAATTAATCAAATAGGTTCATAGGTTACTGAAACAAAAGAGTGGAGTATGATTTTTTTCCCCTCCCCTCTTATAGTATATTAATCTAGGTTTAAAACAGTGCTTAGCTTTTGAAATCAATCCAGTTATTTCGGAGAATAGTTCCATATAACCCCTACTTCATATGAAGTTCAAGTGAATCCATAACCTAGATGTAACAGGTAACCACGTGGTAATATCCTGCAAGTGAGTTGACATCTTGTATCTTGTCAGAGTATACCAGTTTGTTAATATAATTTTAATGTTTTTTATTGTTAATTATGTAGGTGGCTTCACTTATGAAAATGCTCAAGGTATCATACAGTCACAAGCAGAAACAACTGAAGGCAGCCACCAAGAAACGAATGGAGGAACACAAAAAAGAATTGGAGAAAGAAGAACTTAAGAAGTTAAAACGACATAAAGAACTCAGGAAGCAGGTGTTTAGAACATTGAGCAAGCTTGATATGAAAAACAAAACAAAGCACAGGAGATGATGCACACAACATAAATTTAAGGTAAGATATATAGGAGTGTATATGACCTTTTTATTTTTTATTTTTTGTGATGACTCACTGGCTTGCACTTATTGTTGACTTGTCTTCTCATAAGTTTTTGGCATTATAGTAATCAGACATTCAAAAAATATATTTAGGAACTACCTCCAAAAGTTAGGAACTGGGGGATAATTAGAAGGTAATTGGAAATATGTATTTTTAGTCGGTGATCTGTATTTGAACAGTCTAACGCCACATAACCTGTACTTTTAATGTACAGATCAGTGTCTTAACCTCTGTAACACACACAATGAAGGCTGTAAAATCACCTTAATGAACCGACATCTTGCATCTATCAAAGGATTCCAGTGGGTTAATAATATCATCATGATTTTTGTATAGTTAATCTTGTAGGTGGCATTGTCGTCTCAGAATCCACACCATGATAAATGATGTCTTCTGAATAATTACATTATTTATCAGAGTGTGATACTTGATTGATTGCAGCAGTTTCATGTGATTTATTCTGTTTTGTATGTACCGTGGTAATAGCATAAGCCTTGTTATGTTTACTGTTAAAAGTAGAAACATAGAAGTATAGAGAGCCTGCATGTAGCTTTAACAGGGGCTTCTAGTAAAGAAAGATGGGATATGGGAGGTAAAGGAATTGAAAGGTGGTTTATAAATCAAATCATAAATGTGCTGGTCTAGAATTATTTTTAGATTCTGGGGTCACCACTAAATGTTATGAGTTAGGTTAGAATACTAATTGAAAATATGGTATAAACATAACGGAATGAGGAATGTCTGTAACAAGAACTTTACTATAGCAAGCAGTCATTGGCACTGTCAGTTTCTTCATGTTCCATAAAAATATTGCATAAAACCTTTTATGACACATTCATCGTAATGAGTTCTTAGTAACTAGCTGTAACGTGCTTATAGTACTGCCACTGCACTGCAACAGACTCCCTCGTTATATAGTCATGGTATGAAGCCTATGATTTGCTCGTGACCAGATATGCGAGGCTGCCGTGCTTAATACTAAAACAGTGCTATTCTTTCAGCAGTGTGTAGTTTCCCCCAAGGAAAGTAGGTTGATGGAAGAGAGACTGAAGATTGAAATGGCTTCAAATTAATAAAACTTATTTTTAAAAATAAATATCAATTGTGTCAAACTTCTGTTATCCTTTCCATCACGATGCCTACACATTTCCAAAAAAATTCTGATCATGCATCCATCCTTTTTGACCTCGGTAAATTCTGAAGAAACTCGAAACTAAAACTTGTAGTTTTTAAGAGCACTAAGAAAGAGACAGTTATCTTACAGCACCCAAAAGAGAAAAGGTTTCCTGAAGAAAAGCCATGAATCTTTCACACTAATGAACCGTCAAGTCCCATAAAAGCAGGGAATTTATTGACCATCTGAAGAACTATCAACATTTCAACAAAGGCTTTGCACCACAACATCGTATCCCCTCGGGCTTCCCGACCAATACCTCGTGCACATCTCTCCTCATCCATGCATGTTACATGCCCCTCCCATCTCATTCTTCTGTACTTAATCACCCTGACAATGTTGGGGGAGGAGTACAAATTTTTAAGCTCGTCATTATGCAGTTTTCTCCATGCCCCATCATCTTCTCTCCTAGGCCAAAATATCCTCAACACCCGATTCTCAAACACCTGCAATCTGAGTTGCTCCTTCAGAGTGAGAGACCATGTTTCGCACCCATACAAAACAACAGGCAAAATTATTGTTTTGTGTATTTTAGTCTTGTTGAATAAACGTAGTCAGTCAAAAAGGGGTAGTCCCTCAGCAATATTATTAAATCCTCTCCAACAGTCATACCACAATGCTTAGTTATTTTTATTATGCTGCTGTTGTGTTCCTCCAGTTCTAGTGGTGTGGTGGTATACTGCAATCCAGACTGGAGCGTTTGCCACTGTTTAGTGGGCGGGTGTGAGATAGTTGTAGTTTTTTGTTAATTTTTTATTTATTATTGCTTATGAATCCCATGAAATTGATTAAATAGGAAATGTGACTCTTTGAAGGTTGCATTTGTCACATTTTTGTCTCGGACGCAGATGATTAATTATTGAATGATTTAATTATATATTATTTAGTATAGAATGCGGGATGACTAAGTTACGAATGTTGAAGACTTTGGAAGTAAGTAGTCCTTTGCTGTTTTAGTGTAATTTCTCTACATTTCACTGGAAAATTGTGTAATTGAATTGACACAAATTAATTGAAATATTTACAATGTTTTATTGCAAGTATTGTTTTATAGTTTTTATATACCGGCTTCTCACCGCTGTGCTGCAGCTGTCACAAAATCTTATAACAAATGTTTTTATTGAACTTCTTTTTATATCTTGGCCAAGCTATCTAAATGCAAAATTATATGCGATGCATAATAATCACCATTAAAGCTGTTATAGCAACGTGACAACATGACAGTATAATTCAAAAGCAAATAGGAGAAACACTGACTTTCAGAAAGATGATTTCCATTTGTCATTTTATCTGATGGTATCAAACGGCGCTGTGTAGCCATGGTAACGTCTAGTGACGTCCTCAGGTGGCGTCCCTCTTTAAGCAGGAACGCGTCGCGATTGGCAGTCAGCATCGAAACGACCGAATTCATATTTTTAATGCCACAAATGAGATATGTTGCTTTGTCACAGGTCCTTGGTAAGTCTGCTGCCCAGCAGTCCCTTGGTACTTTTATGTAAGAGTTTGCGGTATTTTACAAAAGTTACGGTGCATGTGGGAGGTTCCGAATTTGAATCTTGTCTCTGGAAGCGTGCTATATTGCCAGATTTTAGTTATTTTCCTCAGGCCTCCTAGATATGTAGTGTAGGTCACGTCCTCTCCGTCGTACATTCCTCCCTTTATATAAACTGTGATTACTGCATATGCCGAGAATTTATTAATTATTATGTTTAAAGAGTAAATATTAATAGTATTCTATTTGGCGACTGTAAGTACGTCTGCTGAGCACTATAGACCTCTCCTGAAATATTCTATCCGACAAGAGTTTATTTCCCTGTATTTCTTATCTTATATCTGCATAAGACTATGCACCTTAATTGTGTGTATGTACAGACAAATACGCAGAAATTTTTTATACGTTCATATTTTCAGGGCTCAATAAACCTCATCCGTTGGTTAGGTTTCGGTTTGTAAATCAGCTGACATCGGAAGTCGCAGACGTTACAGTTCTGAGGAATCCTTTTCGAATAAATGTACGTATATGATTTCAAACCAAAATTCGCTTGGATATGAAATTATGACCCGTAGCTTTAAGTGGGGACAAAAACGGAAAATTTCAAGGTTGCTAATATGTAGTGTCTTATTTCAGTTAAAGGCGATTTCTTAGGTTACGTTATCTAGAATTGAATGAAAGAATGATTGCCATACATTGGATTCAGAAGGACGTTTAAGGAAGTGTTCGTGGCTTAAGTGAAGATTATATTCACTCATTTGCCTGGGGGCAGAGGAAAATGACGAGAAGCATCAGTCCGAAAGGCCAGTAACCCGACCTTCTTTCAAACCTGGTAACTCCTGATTACAAGTGTATAGCGTTACTGCTTTGCGAAACTTCCCGGTATTATTATTACCAGGAGTAATTCATTGCCGACTTCACAGTTGGATCATAAGGTTCGTTCTGGCTACATTATAACAAGTTTCCCAGGAGATGGTCAAACTCAAGGAGATATTTACAGTAGATAATTTTGAGTCGAGTATGTTTCATGAACATGTGTCTGACTTTGAAGCGTTACATCGCTGTTGGTCTTTTCGGGAGTTTCGGGCATAGATTTTACCCTTCTTCTCTAGAATGGGAATTAAAAGGAAACGAACAGTTAACAAAGACTGCTGATCAAATCGTAAATGTAATACTATATATATCAAATAAAATTAAACACCAGTTATATGAGTATATACTATAAGCAAAATACGTGGTTTAGAAGCCAAAACTTCTTCCCTGTATATTTTATTGCAGAGGAAATTTGTGTAAACGTGATTATATGAAATAAAAGGACGTCTTTGTAATAAAAAGTTCAGGATCGAAAAGGTTAAAATTGTGTAGTATTTTAGACAGACCAGTTCTTTAGCCACGTTGTACGGGGCACATAGGCACTTCTCCCACTCAATATTGGTGCTCGGACATTGCGCCGCTGAAATGTTAACATCACTATATTAATTTCTGTAAAAATGTAAAGAAATAATTTGCTCCAGTCTGCAGTATCTAGGATTTCGAATAAACTAGAATCAATGGCGAGCGCATTACAATATTTTAGATAATGTTCAGTTATTAATATTAGAAATCATCTTGTTTCCTAAGTAATTAGAATTTAATCAACAATTTCAATATAAAATATCACCATGTTTCTCACATCACATATGTCACAAACTACCAACTTGTGTTCCATTTTCTTATGTTTTACAATCACTTTCTCCGTATGTTCGTCTTATTTATATATAAATAAGACTTAACTTGCAAATTGTAAAATGGAGTCCGGTACGGTGTCTCTGAATAGGCACAACTTTTCAAATGTTTGACGATAAACTAACGCTATGTTTGACAATTTTAAACCTCTGCTCTACAACGAATCGTGGCTCCGCAACGGTCTACCCCAGGGGTGAGTAATTTTTTTTCTAGAGGCCGGATGGGGACATTTCAAAATAACCACGGATCGGAGAACCTTGCGAGAAAGAATTCTGTATTACAAGTTGTTAAATAACATTCAGATTATTCACACTGACTTATCGTGCTTTGTACACATAGCAAAAGACATAAATGTAGCATTATTCGTGTTTAATTCCAATACCATATCTTAAACTGTGATTGGTATTCTAAGGGTGTAGAGACACACATTGAAGAAAAGTAGGTTAAATTAGAACAGAGATTTGTCAAGTATTAGTTGTGTGGATCATTTTACAAATTATACAAGAAATAATATATTTACCTGATAAATGTAAGCCTGCTTTAATATTTCCTGAAGTACTTTTTTGATTTTATATATGTTTAACGAGATATTTACAGTATCAGGCAAAATGTGATCATAATCCGTCTATAAAAAGAAAATCTTATTTTTAAAAAAATCTGGAAGGTTGACCCGAACATAGTGTTTTCGAAATCTGATAATTAGGTCTGACTGAATTTATCTCTTCAATTTCTGTTTTCTACTTTCGTTTCAGAAAACAAAACAATCCGCACATATTTGTAAACACCTTATAGCGCTTTTTTAAGGTTAAACAAGATGTGTTTCTTATGAGAAATTTATTAAACCATTTTTGTTCTATTCAAGTGTTCTCTCCGACTGTCCTTTATGATATTCCAAATGCAGACGGAAAAGTCACGTCGGGATTCCCACCCAGGCAACTTTTACAGAATTTGTAATATCTGTGGGTGCTAACTCATGACTCTATCTCGAAGTGTCTTTAAAAATGCTGACAGACCGTTTGGTATACGCCACTGTTACTTGCAAGAGCCGATACAAAGATTATAATTGGTTATAGGAGATAGTGATCTTTTATATGGTTTCTTTATATTACTCTCGTGCATGTATGCGCTCAGAATATAATCAGCATGTTGACAGTCCGTGCACATGAAGACATTTCGCTGTAGAAGCAAATGTCAAAACTCTCAAATATAGTATCAGCACAGAGCTACAAACAACCCTTCCTCCGTACAAATAACTATATGTGTATTCCATGCCAACTCAAAAATGTAATCTTTTTGCTCCAGGTATAGGCCTATATTATGTCGAGAGTTAGGTGGAAGAAAGAATTAACTCGCTTTCAGTTCCTTTGGGACAGTAAAATTGGAATTTAAAAACACATAACAGAAGTCGCATTTTTCTTATAGACCGACTCATGTGTAATGATATTTCTTAAATAGCAGAGTTTACTATCAAATTCGTAAGAATGATTCTGTTCTATGGAATTTGTGACGATGAATATAGATAAGGTTGTTGGGAATACGACAATATGAAAAATGTAATGTTTAGAGTTAGGGGAAACTAGCCCAAAATGACGTAGCTTGATAAAATTTTACTCCTGTGTTGTTGACAAATGTAGGCCTAATGTCTCGAATAATTTTAAATCTCGCTCCGTTAGGTTTGTCGTGTTGGTACTCAACTGCAGTAAAAGATGGCGTGGCGGGTTTCAAGCCTTGTGTGCAAAAGTATGTTTTCCGGTCTTTTACTTGCTGTTTTACAGAGTTATAAACATTGGTAGGCTACGATTTGTGATCAGATAATTGAAACAGATATCCAGTGAAAACTATAGAAGTAAGTCATAATAATTACTAATTGCTTTGATCAGTTTTAATTACTTTTAGATTCAAAGTCTGAAGGCAGTACATCTAAAATGTTTAGCCTGTATGTTATTTCTATCGTGTATTTTATCGTAAATAAATCCTGAGAAGCTGTAAGGGCCAGCTTTTTTTAAGACTTATATCTGTCATAAGTAATTGTTGGCAATTTAAATATCTGATATCAAAATCCAACATTCCAATCACATTTTCCTTAAGGTCTAACACCATTCGAATACCAGATAATTCCGTCCAACTAATCTGACAGAAATTCAAATAAGCTCTAAATTATGAGGTTTGGAGTTTTCTCAGCTGGACTGAGATGCCATGTGGACTCGTAGGTATACGAGTCGATACAGTGTCACAGCCCAGAATAACAACACAGAAAACCTAAATTTAAAATTAAGTTTTACCTCAAAATTGATTCAAATTCTGTATCGTGCTGACCCATATAGGTAGAACCTTTGTTATGTATTTCCCCCCCCCCCCTCCAGGCCACGCTTGCAAAATGTCGTACCAACTGTGTAAAAGATTTTGCAGTTTCTAGCTAATTAGCAAGCGTAGTTGGCTCTTAGTTCGATGATAGCTAAATAAGAAAAGAAAATCCTTAATCTCGGCTTAGGCCATTCGATCAGTGGGATCGTGGTTCGAATCCTACATCAGATATGGATGAGTGTTCCTGCCTTGTTTATGTTTTATTCACTCTCTTGTGTAGGTAGAGACCTTGCAATGGGACAACCTTCTGGTCCAAGAAGTCCTACCAACTGTTAAATAAAGTTCAAAGATATAACAGAAAAATTCTTTAGAAAATAAAAGGCTTGGAGTGGGTTATAGCACCTATGTAATAGTAATTAAACACATATTTTGATTGGGATGCAAAACTTTCATAGTGTATATTTGTCATTATCGTCAAGCGAGTTAATTCAGTTTTCCTCTTAATTCTCAAAGCGTTTCATTGTCGGCTGCCTCTGTGGACGGCAAACATCAAACACACACATCTTCTTACACTCTGAATTCGAGGCAGACACAAAACTCAACCCGATGGTATCACACGGGATGTATACAACTGTATATAAATTATGTCATAGTTGTATATAACACAATTTCCTCTATTTTAATTGTTTTAATTAAACCTTTATATCACTTCTGCTTAATAATAACACTCCAGAACCACTGTATGCGATAGATGATAGTGATAAGATAGAACTGGCTTGAATCCTCTTTCTCAATAGGCCGTTTTTAAAAAGTTCTACACAGACGCTTCACATAGTATTTTGTTTATGCCTTCGTATTCTTGACACGCCCTGGAAGGATCTGCGCATGGATCTGCTTAGGTCCACCTTCTCAGTCAGCTGGGAGCTGTCGCCACCGCTGTCCTGGCTCGAAATTCCTCTAAAAATGGAAAACGAAAGCAATTACTTTGTAGTTTTTACAACCATATTCAGTACTCTTGCAAAATAATTCGATTTAGGTACATCTAAACATTTCCCCTGTGTTTGAATATCGCTCTTTGTTTCGTTGTGTGTATAATTTTATGAGAACAATGAACTTACATGTTTCGTGAAGTGAAATATTACACCTACGAGGACGGTTTCATTTTATTTGATGCTGATTGTATTACGATGAACCGTTCGAATATCCGATTGATCTCCCGAAAGCGTATAGGCCTACACTCCCCTGTATATTAACCAATTCGGATTATTTTTTTAGCGCATTCCATGTAAGCCGGGAGTAGACGATTACTTTCACTCGGATGGGGGAGGGGTACTATTTGGAAGTGACTGTGGGCTGAAGCGCTTCGAGGGAAAGACTGTGTAGATAAAACATTATTGAATAACTCAGTTGTTTGCGCCGACTAAATGTACGTAAATCGGAAGTATTCGAGATAGACAAAAAGAATATTTATCATCTAAAGTGGTCGTTAAAGCTGTCCAATATAACTGAAAATAGTTAGAGAGGTTTTTGTAAAATTCTCCATTATTAAATTTAATTAAAGTCGGGTTATTCGTTATCTAGTTGATTCATGTGTACGCTGGAAGATGATCTCGCTCTGGGTCATATCAGATGCTCATGAATACACTTAACTTATTCCCATCGAACACATTCGAACACTGTGCACTCACCCAGTTGTCGCCCGCCGCTTCTCCTCCGTCCTCAGGGTGTGTTGC
This sequence comes from Zootermopsis nevadensis, assembly GCF_000696155.1. Next base: position 462,688 of record NW_019060399.1, on the reverse strand, counting down.
TCGACTCTCGTCAGCCTCTGTTTCACCTTCGCCTGGTGGCTCGAGCATTCCGCCAGCAGACGTGCGAACCGGGTCTGCAGGTTTTCCAGTGTGTTCTCTGCAATCATCAGCTTGCATCTAAATCTGAGACAGTGCAGGCGGGCACCGTTTCACGACTTTAATAACGCAGAAAACTGTGCTTACGATGCACCTTTATACTTGATGTAAATACTCTAAAATAATTAAGACAATGTTTTGTTCATTATATATTTAATATTATTTACCTGTGAATTAATTTCACTGATGGCTTTTTCATTTGTGACAGGAATGCTTTATCTCAGATAATTTCCATGAAGAACAAATTTATGTGAATAGAATATTTAAGCCATTTTTCGTTGAAGGAAATAATTCTGTTTCTGCGTTAACCATTTTCTTTATTTTTAAATTAGATGTATGCTACACTCGTTTTCATTTTGTATTATATGTATCAGAGCATTTTTCCAATAAATTCACATATCTGTTGTACATACCGAGGCGGTCCACTTTGTCGGTGAGATTCTCGTGTTCCACCTGCGCCTTCGTAAAGGCCTGTTCGTCCAGAAGACCGTCCTTCCTGAGCAACTGGCAGCCTCGCTCCATGAGGCTGTGCTTAGCCTCCGGGTAGTCGAACAGCGCGTCCCAGAGATCTCGCTTCGACAAGCAGAACAGATCCGAGTAGCCGAGCGACCGGACATTTGCTGTCCTGCGATTGCCTGTCTTGTTGCCCGCGATCTCCAGCACACTCACCTCCCCAAACACGGATCCCGCCCCCAGGGTGGCCAAGACAGTCTGCCCGTCGTCCGCCACCACGCTCAGCCGTCCTCGCTTCACGATGTACATCTCCCGTCCCACGTCCCCCTTCCGACAGATGTAGTCTCCTGGACTGAAAACCTGGAAAAGTTGCACAGATACAAGAATTTTGACATTCCTCATAAAACATCGCAAATATATTTGGCACCGTCCGTTGTCTCGCCTGTATTAATCTCTTTCAGTGATACGCAGGAGATATCTCGCTTATAAATCTTGATCCTTCTAGTTTGTATTTGCTGCTTGATGTGTGAAATAAATCTATCGTGCTCTCACTTGATAGCTATAGGCCTCCTGGACTCTAAGAAAGGAAAGTATAAGCTTATTTGAGCCTTGTAATGAACTGTTAATCTAATGTCGCGGTTCGATAGTTAGCACCCCTTCGTACTCAGGAGGTCCCCGGTTTAATTCTGGGTTCGGAGACCGGCTATAATTATTTTCCGCTTTTTCTCTCTGCCTCTCCAATCACATTTTGAGAGGCAGGAAACTTTTTTAGTAGGACACATCGCTTTGTTATAAACCCTTCCCAATTCATAGCCAATGTCCGTCACGCTTGTCTGCGATGTGATGCGGGAAAAATTAGAGTTGGTTCTGACGATCGCGACTCTGGTAGCAGGAAATGCAAACGAGGCTGTGTTGGGGTCTGGTGGTGTGTGTGTTTGGCAGCAGTCTGGAATCTGGGGTCAGGCGGTCGGCTTTGTATTGGTGCATTTGGTAGGAATCCGGCTTCAGTTTTGAAGTTTTCACATTCAACTATAAATTTTGTACTTTCATTGCGATTTCCAAAAGATAGTACCACAAATGGTTCATCCCCGTTAACAATATTCTACATAGCAAATAAATAAAATTACGTTCCAAACGTGCATTGTACCTGCTATGCGGGCTGTCTTACCTGCAGGCGAAGCTTTAGTACTAGTTCCTCCAGGAGCCCGGGCTCGCAGTCCTGGAAGATGCGAACTTGCCGCAAGGTATCCAAGTGCACATGAATTGCTATCTCAGCCTTCAGTTTGTCAGGCAACGCGGCCAATACGCGTTCCTCGTCCAGTGCCTGTGGAATACTGAACAATTAACATATTTGCTGTGAAGTCATATCCACCCGTCCCTTTGCCCTCATGCCACGTCTCGGAAATTGATCGATAGATTTCGGTTAAATTTGGTAATGGTGTCTACCTTCGGGTTTCATAAAAGACGGGGAATATCTTGACTAACTGAGCAACTTTTACCTACTCAAGAAGGAAGATGATATCGAACTTTATCGACTCTCTCAAAAACGCCTTGTCGTATATAAAATTAATAGACAACGTGACATTAAATACTGTGTGTATCACATTAAGCTCTAAATTTTTATTTAAATCGTTTATTTGGATCGATAAGTTAAACATAAAAAGAGAAAAAATATTTTTTTACTATATGCAATGTGGTATCTGCATTGTGAAACTTTAAAGTAGTATATTTGTGTCTGCAGTTAATGAGAACTAGTATCAACAAGACGTATGCAAACGACAAACCAATAATTTTTAATCTCTATCGGCGTGAACATTTCCATACTAGTTTCTGTCTGCATCCCTTACTTGAACTATGTAATTAAGGGGCTATGATTTTTACTCGTCCAATGTCGGAAGCTCACAGTATATTAGAACATGCACGAGAAATGTTTTATAATTTGTATGCTTCGCGGAGTATTGTTGGTGATGATTAAACTGAGAGGTGTTAATTTATGAGGCATGTAGCACTGGTGAAATGGAGAATATAACATGGAAACATGTTTGGCATAGACACTTAAAAGGAAGAGACCACTTTGAAGGTCTGGGCGTAAAGGGGAGGATCGTATTAAAATAAATGGCAGAGAAGCAGAACATGAACTAGACTGAACTGACTCAGTGCTCCAGGTCTGTTCTCCAATTCCAATGAGCAAGCTTTTAATAATTTGGTCAACTTTCGGAATTTATAAGAACGGGGACTTTCTTGACCAGTTTAATGCTTTCTACTGCTTAAGTAAGACCGTGTACGACGAAGATATTTGTTTTAGTTTAAAACAGTCAGTTGTTATAAAACACTGGTTCCCGTCTTGAAAATAATAACCTTAATAGTTAATAATATATTGCCTAAAATAGAACGTGACCTTGGAAAACTCTTCATTGAGAACCAATGGTTTAACCAGCTGGCAATCTTTAATGTATGTTCAGACTATCTGCATACGATTTATTTAATATCCCTGAAAATTATCACAAAATCCTCGAACATACTGCATTTTTATTCCAGTGATGTGCGAAGTACTCCGTACCTGTTTGTTGGCCCATGTGTAGGAGAACCAGCGAATGACACGGGCTTCCAGTTCCCTGGAGACACGCCGGAACGCCATATACTGTTTAACTCCGTCCATACGGTTCTGGAACTCGACCCTCGCCACATTCATGTTACTGATCATACTGCCGATATTACCGACGATCGTAGCAAAGATGAGCACCCCGGCCAGGAAGTCTGCCACCACAAACAAGTACTCCGCGTCGTTCTCCGGTTGGGGCGTCTCTCCTACCAACACACCGCATGGTGAGTACACTCCGTTCTTCTTGATCAACAGTATAGCGCATTGATTACAGTGTAGTACGGTACACAAAATTTGTTTTGAAATAATGATTTTCTAGTTGATATTTGAGATTCTCACGGCGCCGAGTATGATGGTTGTCGTCTGGGATGGTACACCATGTAATGTGGTAGATACTGACCGACGTCTGAAAGGAGCTTACTAACCCTGATGATTGAGTTCGTATGCTCCCCTGAAACGTCTGTCATTATCTGCGAGTCTACACGGAGCAACATTCTATAGGACAGACGTACTTGAATAATAATCTCTTCATATGAAGGTGTGTCAAACTAAAAGGCATTCGCAAAGTGGTTCGACATATCTTCATTTTTACGTTATCACCTTGCGTTTCAATGCATTGTTTCAGTAGTTTGAAAGTGTTCTGATTCCATACAAATCAAGTGTTTTCGGGCTGCCTTAAACATTATTGCATAGTTTCTTGCCAAGACATTGCTCATAAGAGATGCATTTTCGTCAGGTGTCCCTGATAAATTGGTGTAATAATCGGTGGCGCACAAAATGAATATCATCAATAACACGTGTCTGTTCTCTTTTGAGTGTTCCCCCATCAACCCTACTTTCGTCTAATTAGTGTAGTCATTGTCACAACTGAAAACATATTTGTTCGCATGTTTGACAATTTTGTATACCCTAAGCACAAACATCGTATTACAGATCACTGCTTCTCCGTGGCGTATTTTATCAATATATACAGTTGCTTAAAAGACAAAGAAAACCAGATTGGTAAAAATGAGGGAAGGCTCATATTTTTTTATTATCGCATTTACCTCCAATCCCAGTTTTGAAATACACTAAAAGTTTCTTAAATTCCTTTTTTTTTACCTATGGTGGTGAGGGTAAGTGTAGACCAATAGAAGCTGTAAATGTACTGTCTGGACAGCGTGCTGTTGCGTCCTCCACTGATGTTGTACACCCAGTTGTCCGACCCAAACCCTATGGCATAGCTGATTGCGAAGTAGAAACATGCGTTCCAGTGGATTAACACCAGGATCGCCAGCACTACCTGCACACACATCTCTCAAATTTTAGTGGCCACTATCTACGTTACCTGATTTAACATTATTCGGTTTGATAATTTACACAAATACGTAATTGTTTGACTTGGTTCTTACGCAAATAGTGACCCTTTTCTTAAACGTCTTTTGTCGATGTTTATAATAGAGATGATTTATTTTCTTGGAGATAAGACTCTAACAGTTATGTGCTTTTTAGATCTCTGAAATCAATTTTATCTTCCCATCTGTGCACAGGTATCCAGATTTGTGTTTTTTCTTCTGTTTTTCCTGTTGAAGTTCGTATTTATTTCTAATCTATATTATGTGTGTCACTTTTCTGCCATTTCAACCTGTTTGAGTTAATCACCGTAATGTTTGACGAAGAGTACAAATTATCAAGCTATTTATTGTGTATTTTGACAGAAATGTTTTGGTTAAAGTCATGGACTAAGCATAGCTTATATCGCTTTCATCTTTTTTAACTCTTCTTGTTAAATATGTTTCGCAACACTAACAAAAATACGCAATTAACATAATCGGGAACATTAACTTTGGCTGAAGTTGCTAAAGTAAAGTGAACTAAACTGAAATACATTCAAATACATTGAAGTATACAGAAAAAAACAGATATAAACGTAGGTATCCCAAAGTAAACCAAACTAAACTGAAGAGAATTGAACTAAACTGAACTAACCTGAGCCAACTTAACCTAAAGTAAACCGTACGTAACATAACCTTACGTAACCTCGATTAGTCTAGCCTAACCACGCGTAACCAAACGTAAGCTTACCTAATGTAATGTATTATAACCTACCTCATCTGACCTGAAGTCAGATTTATTAGAATATACAGCAGATATTGTCTGGCATTGTTCAGCAAGCCATGCTTTTTTGGCGGAAGTATTAAAATTTTTCAAAGACAATATTAATTCCAAGAAAGACTTACCTTGCATATACGAAATACGTTGGGGTATCCGGTTCGGGTCTCAGTGCGGTCGAAGAATTCACTCATACGTGGGAAGCGAAGGAGACGGTTGAATCTCACGATGACGGGACAGGGAACACGGATCTGGCAGGTGGCGGGTGGCCACCAAATGTATGTGAGGTCCGTCGGTAGGAGACTCAGCACGTCTGAGCGCCATTTCTTAGACCTCAGGTAGTGCCTTCTCAGCTTCTGGGTGTCCCTCTCCAGAAGTCCCTGCTCCAGGTAACCTGCGAAGGACAGCAACATATGACACCTGCTATGCTCCAAAAGCCTTATATTATATAGGCCTCAGCGTTCTTAGTTATAGTAGAGTGAGGAAGTTCTTTTCTGTTTTACACTGTTTATGACCAATCCGCAGTATCTCTAGTGTATTTCACTCACAACAAATGCGCCGAGGCTTTGCATTTTCTGCAACACCGTATTGTAGAATCTTCAGGTCTCAGGTGCGATCGGAAAGTTTCAAGACTGCGCATATAAAAACCCGTACACTTATCTTAGGTATTAAATTCATCCATCACCCTCGAAGTAGTTCCCCTGGGAGTGAACACAACGATCCCAGCGTCGCTGCCAAGCCTGGAAGCATCCCTGGAAATCTTTCTTTGTCAGCCTGTCAAGTACCATCTGCGATTCTGCCTGAATCTCTTCTATCGTCTCAAATCTCCTTCCCTTTAGCTGAATTTTCATCTTTGGGAAGAGGAAGAAGTCACACGGAGCTAAAGCCGGCGAATAAGGAG
>NW_019060399.1:413001-456100 GCF_000696155.1 Zootermopsis nevadensis | reverse complement strand
CTTTGGCAAAATTTGATGCCCACGCCATTCCGAAATCGCAGGAGGGTCGGTGTAATGCACTACCAAAACGCCCGTAACTAAGAAACAAATGCTAATTCGATGATGCCGGCTGGCACACTGATTCACTATGAATGTAGGCCGCACCCCCTAGCGGCAGAAGCTCGTACTACATTCGGTTCGCCCTCTATTAACACAGTCTTGAAACTTTCCGATCGCACCTCGTATACTTCAATGGAGTAAACTCATCACGTTACTTGTGACTGGCCTTGATAGTATCTGCTCTAATGAATGGTTACGTTTTGGAGAGCTTGTAAAGCGAGTCGCAGTTTCCTATAAGCGCAATTTTATAACTGTCGGTTGTATTTCCAATCAACCGAAAGATGACCAAAAGCTAAAGAAATCAATAATTTTATTGCCTATAAGGAAACATACAAGTAACGGAAACGTATTATATTATGAAATATGCTATTAAATACGAACAGTTACAAATACTTCCTCTGAATCAGTGTTTCTCAGCCGGTGGACCGAAAGTTGTGCTTAAAGGGTACGCGACTTGAGTAGATCGTACTCAGTAGAATATAAAGCAGTAAGTTTTAAGAGTGAAAACATGACGACAAACCTATACCGTCCATATTTGTTTCATTAGAATGTAATATTTCAATTAAAATGCATGAGGCAATTTTGGGAAGGGGTCAGAGGTACTAGAAAGATTTAAAGACCCTGCTACATATATCAATGGGGAAATATGCAAGCTTCTTGCTTTCATTCTCTTTTCTCTCGCGTCTTCATATCGCGTGTTCGATTTTGTTCTGAAGATTTCGGATGAGCGAATTCGCTTTAGGAAGACGAGCTAAGCGGAGGTTATGCGCTTTGTTATAAAAGTTCGTATGACGGGAATTCCGTAATATGATTCTTCGTAAAGCGATAACTCGATTATCACACCACAAAAACCTAGCCGGATAAAGCCAGACTTATTTGCCTTTCATCTCGTTAAATAATCTCCTCGTTCAAATTATTTCAAAAAGAGGTCGTAGAACCCGATATTCTTTACAATTTATATAATATGTTCTATAGAGTGAGATATATTTCATAACACGATTCTTGTACATAGGCCTATTTCCTTCTAGACCAGTCTGCAGATTCCTGAAAGCACATAAATCTTGACGATGCTGTTGGTCTTAGTTGTGATGCGGTACTGTCTCATAGGTAGATACCAACATTTCGAAGAAGCATACTGTTTCCTTCTTCAGGGTGAAGTTCCCTCAGCCGTGAAGATGGGGACAGAGTGTTTGGCTAGACGTTGGCATCTACCGTTAAGTCCACACGGTGTTACATCCCAGAGGAAGAACTTCGTCATCTTCACCGTCGTTAGAATCTCAGATCTCACGCAGAAACCTTAATGGGTATAAATTTCCCTCTGAGACTCCTCTGTCCCTTTCATTTCCGAATTAAAAGAGGCTTGTGAGTCGGCTAACCTGCTCGGTAGTTCCTTGAAAAATAGTTCAGGAAGGAATGCGGTAAGTCGCAATGAAGACTATGTCGATGACAGGACGTGACAAATCGGTTTGTCAGTTTGCTCTGCACCTGCAAGGATAGCAACCGGTATGATACTGGGTCGTTGCTGGACAGGATTTTAAAGAGGCCGTTTTTTGCTTTTCTCTGCTTGTTTTCTGATCGTGTCTTGATTGAAGTTACTCCTAGCGTCTGCATCACTGATCAAGCTTCACATAAATGTGACAAAGTCGGGATTTATTCTTCTGCCAAGAACCGAGAAAGAACCCCCATCCCATACTTTCCTTTCGTATGCTGAGACTTGCAAGAGCTATTGACTCACGTTTAGTGATCCACTTCTGTTCTTTTTATCGGTACGGATTCCGACTACGTCATATTTGCCAGATATATTCTCAAGATTCTTCGCTATGTTTGAAATCGTTACCATATAAAAGTTTTATACAGAACATTTATAAATGTATTTATAATGTATCTGCCATACATACTATCACATGTACAGCTTCAGTGGTTCATTAGCACTATCAGACAACTACATATAGTTTTCACGTGGCCTCCATGTTTTTTTATATATCACATGCCAATAAATGTTTTTATTTCCATAGAAAATTCTAGATACTCTAACTTAAATGTCGTTATCGCCTCAAAGTTCGCATGGATTCCATGTTTCTATTCTTAATGGTAGAGAATTTAAAAGCATACTATTTTAGTGTTCTCTATTGGCATATAGTTCACACCGATTGTCATGGAAATCTATAAATTGGTTCAAAATTCATAACGGAGACAGACATGCCATACGCATGCAAATAAACCTACATTTTCTTAGCCCTAAAACTCTGCTGCGGACACAAATGAAATTTTGTACCATTAGCCATACGTCGCTGAAGGTTTATGAGAATTCGATCTGTGTAATAAAATGATAAATTAGTAAGAAGAATAAAACCTCATAAGAATATTTGTACAGATATGTGTGGAAAAGTTTAAATATCGAATCCGCTCCGGGAGTGGATGCATGTCTCTATATTGGGTTATCTCCACAGAAAAAGAACAGTGCTACCAAATATATGAACGACTCACTCCTCGAGATTAATTCTAAATCGAAGAAAGCCTATGTATCTAATCCGTGGATCTTGAAGAGAGATGTCAGCAGAATTGCTAACAGCATAATCTCCAAATTCAGACATGTGGCTTTGAAACTAGCAGGAGGTAAAATGCGCCAGGGTGCGAAGTCTTCAAGGTCGATTCTTTTTGTTATTTGTTTATGTTGTTTTCGGGAGGCACGAGACTCGACTGAGAATCTGAAGATAGGTACATGAGCAGCAGTCTGTGCTCTGTGAGGTCACATGATCATCGACCCTTGAACGGGGCCGTCGACACCGAATCACACGGTGGCGAAGAACGCGACGTGTCCGCGCGAAGAAACAGGCAGGTAGCGTTACATGTGTTAATGGTTACGTTAAGCCCATACCAAATGCTTTAATAACAGAGCAGCGCCCCCACTGAGGGACATTCCTAACATGTATAGATTCTGCGTAGACACTACTTATAGGATTGCTAGATTTTTCTATGTAATTATAGTCGAGGGAAAAATGTTTGAAAATGCATAAAAATTCTGATTGAAAATACAAGAAAGGAAAAGCTGACTCAGTTACAGGACTACTGCTGTTCGAATATACATATTTTCTAAATGCGTATTGGTGTGAAACCTGGTTTCTTATTCTGAGTGAAGAATATATAATGAATTTCAAAAGAGTGAGTAACGAAGAAAATACGATTAAAAAGGACGCAGTCAGTTGTCTTAATTTTCGTTATTTTCGTCTGGAATTTCCGAACCTGATTTATATTTAAACGAAATTGCAACTCAACTATTGACCCTTTTTTTTTCTTGCGACATTCAGGTGGCTATGATACAACTGTATCCCGTCTTCTTTCTCTAGGCGCCAGTATTTTTTATATGAGGTTGTTGCTATGGAAACAAGATACGTTCCGGCTCTTTGTTATTCTTTACATCTCGGGACAAAATTCCGCATGCTGTATCCGTTGCATAACTATGTTTACGAGATTCATGAAAAGAAACAGTTTCTTCTCTCACATTCCGAAGTGTACACGACTTTGAGTGGAATTTCGTATTAAATATGTCAAATTCACAACATTTTAGTTTCATTTTCTGAAACTTACCTTTGCTGCGTGACAAGAATCTATAGCAAATTGATGCTTTATGCGTCATATGCACTCAGTATGTCAAGTAAATCACAATAGGGAGGCCATGTTCATTATATTCGTTACTTTGCTTTAAATCGCTTAATGGATATTAATTAAACTTATTGTAGGGCTGTAGTGCGAATTTCAACATGGCCCCAACTGACCATTACAACTTCTACTTTATATCTTGGCGTAACTCAATAGAATTCTATTAGATTATTTTTTCCTCTCATCGTGCTAAAATATATGTATATAGAATAGAATAAAATTCTTATTAACCCGTTTATATGTGCTTACATTTTGTATTTTCGCACCAGAATTATTAGGTCTATTTATTTTTAAAAACTGTTAAAGTACTTTTCGTCTTTCTTTCACAAAAGTGCCCGTAAAACATGATTTGTTTTGATTTACCATAATTTTAGACTAATTATTCCGAGTGCCTGACGAAATGAGGCCCATTGATATACCTGCGTTTTTCATTTATTCGTATTAGAAAATATTACCGAAGCTATTGATTTGCCGTATGTCATAGATCGTTAGGTTCTATTTTAATCAGTTTTTGGCATATGTATCCGATGAAACAAGGACTAAATTATTTTTGTGTCTGCGGTGTAATATATATAATGATTAGGCATGATATTTGCTGATTTGGATACTTATCTGTAATAAATTACTTCCGGATGTAAAATCGCATAAACAAAATCGCTTGCAAGTTCTGTGTACATAATCTGGAATAATAGCCTTATTATGTTTATTTGTTACTTCCGGTACCAATCAGTCTGTAAAGTGACAGATCGAATCTCCTGAGTTGGATTTCCGGCAAGGAAAAAAATTCCTTATTTTTTTCCCGTCACGACAAATTAATCTCTTGGTCAACCCAGTGTCCTATCCAGTGCGTGCAGAAGCTGATTTTCCATATGAAAAAAGGGCCAAAACGTTTACACTAACACCGAGGACGAGAATGCTTCGAGCTTTGCATCTTACTCCCCCTTTACGCCTTCATTTGTTTAACCATTTTATTTGTGAAAATTAAATATCTCGGTTAAAACATCGTTTTTATCTCTTTCCAACAGTAGAAACTTTAAGTTGCCTAACAAACAGAAGAAGGTTTCTTGAAAAATACAAATCACGCAGACACTAATCTCCCCATGCTATATGTTGTTACCTTCGTGTTGTAATTGTAATCTTGCATTACTTCATATCCTGATACGGACAGATTGTCTCGAGCCTGACATGTCCTCGTTCAGTCCATATATGCCACGTCATTTGATCAATTTGTCGTTAGTTTTACACATAAACGTCTGCGCATTAATTACATCAGTTGTTGAAAGATTTTCACGTCGGTTTCTGCAATTCAAGACCTGGAAGCATCAGTGGGCTAACCTACTCTTTATTAAAAGTGATAACAACGGAAATAAACTTGGTGAGATTTGAAATTCTCGCGGCAACGAGTACGAAGTTGGCTGTGTTCTGAGATATTGCGCCGTGTGGTCTCGTAAAAATTGACTGAAGTTTCAAAGTTGCTTACTGATTCCATCATAGCCCTTATGATGGAGGCAATAAGAATCTCTGAAACGTTGGCCAGTTTCTGAGAGAGTACACGGCGCAACATCCCAGAATGTAGTCATCTTCGGAAATAATCTTAAACATAGTTGTTCTAATTCCAATTTCTATTATTCTGAAAGATACAGATTGATTGATAACTAACGTCGTACGGTTTAGCCTGCCTTTGAGGGCGACAGCGAGATTTTTTTTTCGTTCTTCTAGATTTTTCAATTTCGTGGGTTAGCCCACTGTTACTCCTAGGCCTCCAACTTTTAGCTGATGACTGTTGCGTGGTTCTTCAATGTAGACTCTTGTGAGTATAAACTGGAATGCCATGTAAGGTAATCGCTTTACAACGTAAGTTATGCGACAGCTATGAAACCTGTTTGTTGAATGAGAAAAGTAATTTTGTAGCAGCCACAAGTGCGGCTGGCGTAGGCCTAATCCAACATCACTTTTAAATATCTATTTTGCGATTTTGCGTATTGTTTTGGTCTTGAAACTCACACAACTCAATGCTCTTATAAGTGTCGTAATGAACTTTTAGCAAAGTCTGTCAAAGCACTAGAAAGATACATGTGGCCTATGAATTAATTTCGTGAAGTGGCCCGTAAAATTCGATTAAAATTACAAATACTAATAATCTTGTAGTTATTTCATGCTTTATTAAAGGCTATCCACACCTGAAGATGGTTTATATAGAAACCGAAACATGTTGTAAAAAGATGTTCCAATTGTAAATCGATTGTTCGATGAGGAACATAAAATGATATTTTAATTATCTTAATTGTAAATTTAAATATGAATTGTGATTAGACGGACAAAAACCGAATAATTAATTAAATTTCACAATACGACGCAACTATATCATCTTATAGCTCTAAACAAGTAACAATTTATTTAGGCCCTTGAGTAAAGTGGTCATTGAAATAAATTAAAGTGAGTAAGAATGGAACAAGTGTTATTAAAATGCCGTACTCAAGTGTTGTTCACTTTAAAAATCTCGAAGGCTTTAACAGGTACATAGCCTATGTGGTCAATAACTTAGATTCCTAAGTAATACGACTCGAAACTTACTCATTCTATAAGGCTGAGTCTTTCTTGAGAACCTGATAATCGCTCGTCCAGTCTACAAATTATTTTATGGAACCCGAAGGCTCATTACCGTTTTCGCAAGCGCTTTTCATCGATCCCTATCATAGGTCAGAACAATCCAGTCCACACCCTCCCATTTTATTTCCTTAAAACCCATTTTAATGTTATCCTCAGATCTACACGTAGGTCGACGAAAGGTATAATATACGCTGGAATTGATGTTGTAATGGTGCAGATCTGTCTGAGAAATAATTCTGAAGCTGAACAGATGTGACTTAATTTGCGATATCAGCGACACAAAGAGAAAGAAGAAGATGAAGTGGAAAATTTTACAAAAGAAATCGGCATGTTTGAAGGAGACGTTTGACCGGGCGATGTCAGAAACACTGTCTCAGTAATGACAATATTATCACTGTTATGCTAATTAACCTAGGTTATTATTTGTGGCGAATTTCGAACAAAGTTGCGGTCTTAAGCCACAGCAGAATTGAGGCTGAATATGAAATTAATGGCAGGCTGTGAAATATAACAACACCCTCGAGTATTCGACTCCATTTCTCGTGTTGTTTTAGCGTCCGGTTTTATTACCCTCGCGGTCACTTTGATGGTCAATTACAATTCCGTCGCGGTAGTTTGGAATGGGAGTGTCAGTTCCTGCAGGAGCTAAGGATACTTCAATTTCAATAGTACTGTAATTATATTTGACAACGTCCACTGTATAAGGTAGCTATAACTAACTTCATAGAGCTGAATCCTTCTTCAGAAATTCATACTTGCTCAATTTGTCAAAAAATTTCCCGCTTTAATGAAGCACAAAGGCTGACTCCCGTGGTCTCTGGCTATAAGTTATGTGTCTAAAGTTTATGACACATCAGATGTAAAAAATTATGTTCGTAATTTTACATAGTAATATTCAATGTTTCCTCCAGCAGGTATCTAGTCAACTACCATAAGACCTTGAATAATTACTTATCGCCATGTTTTTGTTATATACTCTGAAAAACATCACCTAAACCAAAACTTCATATTCTTAGTTTTTTATTATTTCACAAATATTAAGGGCCACTGGCTCTAAATTCATAAATATGCGTAGGGCCATGTTGGTATTACTGATGTTAAGGAATTAGAATAGAGCAGAGTTGTAGCCACTAGTGTCATGACGGTCTTACCGAATTCATGAACATTCGTCATTTGGTTTCACACAGCCATGGTGATAACATACGCATATCTTGTATAATAAAGTAAGGAAAGAAGGTTAAAACGCAATCATTCTGGCATGTAAGTGCGAGGAACATTGTGAAATCAGTGACTTGATGAAGTTGACTGTACACTAAAGCTCTAGAAAGAGTCAACATTGGGTGGTGGGTGTGATATCCGAATAGAACTAGAGAAAGGCGGAATAGTTCAGAGTTTTATTGCAGTCCATATGCTGCCTACGTCCTGCACTTCAGAGCTTTTAGATAGTTATATTTCCTCTATTGAAAAGCGGAACTAACAGTACTTCGAAGTCAAGCAGAGGAATTAACATCCGCCCATGTTACTGCAGCAAGCATCGCTTTTCTTAATATAGTTGGTTGTGGCAAAATAAGATTGGGTTTAGCTGATTCAGGATTTGAACTGAGTGCTAGATTTTCTGGCTTCAGTAATCAACTTTCGGATTACACAGAAAAGGCAATTTGTTTACAAGTTGAATAATCATCTAGATCTACTTATTAAGGAAGACCACCACCGTAGAGAAAAGTATTTATGAACTGAATGTATGAGAAGAAGTAGTCATGGTTTATTACACTGGACAGTTACCTGAGGAAAATAAAGTAAATCTTAGATATGATAGCAGGCCCTGATTTGATCCAGTGACTTGCAAATGCAATACTTCCCATTAATGGCGGAAATTCTACGCTGTATCTGGAGACACGACAAGCAACCATCCCAAGACATTAATCTTTCACCACAAATCAGACATGCAGAGACCGGATACTGACTGTGATAGCCACGTAATCTAGCCACAACCGGACTTGTTGTAATTAATCTAATTGAAGAAATTTTCTTGTGTTATTAAGAGCTCCAAGTCGGCCTTACAAATTAGAAAATAAAATCATCTGTAGTGTATACTTCTTACACGTGTTAAGTTGACAAACTAAGTTCAAAGTTTCTGGCTGCTGCAAATGAGTTTTTTCAACCCTCAGAATAATACTTCGTACAGAAATGGTAGACGTGTTTGCGGTCACTTGACATATGATATTTTAAACTGCAGTTATGTTTATATTTTGATTTTGCAAAACCGTTTCAATGATTTAGCCAAACATTTCTAAAAATATCATTACCCAGAACTTTAATATTTTTTTTGCGTTGATAGACAGGTTTAGAACACATCCATACCAAATTTCACAAGAAAAGGCAGCCAGTTAACAATTTAAGGGAAAACGCCATGGTTCTTCGGGATTGGCCGTCAGTCCAAACGAGCAGCACCTCGTCTTATTTTATATTTATGTTCCTTTTGTATTATTTATGCATTTAGACTATTGTCTCAGGCCGTCATGTATAATTACTGCGTATTTATTTATATAAAATTAAATTTAATTTAATTAAAAGACGTCTTTTATTGAAAATATTACTTTTGTGAACGAGTAGTTAGTGAATTCTGAGAGATATAAACTTGGGAAGTACGAATTCTGAAGATTCTTTGGTATCAGTTTATGTTATAATCAACCGAGAAGGATGTTCATATCTATCAGAAAAATATCAAAACCCAAGACGTGAATTTATCGTAAAAAGAGCGAGTGTTTCTGTTTTGTTTCACATGTAAAGACCAGTGTTGAATGGTCACAGAAACACAGTAACAAGTGGCCTTATTTGAGTGTTACATCATTAATGAGTCCCGTATTGTATCTGTTTCCCGTTATTTGTCCCTGTGCCTTTGTTGGCAGCCAGAGTGACGTCGTTAGAGTGTTGAAGTGCAATCATAACAAAGCAAAATGGGGATATATTTGTGTGTTTAATCACTAGTACGTCATAAAAAGACGACACGAAAGGACGACCTTTCAAACAGCAGTGTTGCTGTCTGTCACCTTCGCAACATGTTTCCGTCGCTTCTATTTTTACCCAAGATGTCGACAGGAAAGTGTACTCAGCGGTGGAGTACCTGAACAAAGTTGTACTGTGTATACTGCCTGAGTTCAAGTGAAGACTGTGATGAACTATTGCACATACAAAATACAATAAAATTCAGTTCTTCAGTGGTACTTATTAGCAGTGTTGGTGACTTTCTTAGCTGAAATCATTCGCGGGGATTAACATTTTGGTGACTGGCTGGATGTTTATATACAGATCGCATTTCTAGGCCGCATGGCGTACTTCGATGCCCAGACGGCAAACCAACATGTTCAGTTCAGTGTATTATTTAAAATCGATTTATTATCCGAACAGCTTATATCTCAGCTATTTGTCATGCTTATGTGTTCTGTTTTCCGCTGTTCCGTTATAAACGTTGGATCTAATAGTGAGTTGAATGAACTAGTAACAAGCAACTTTATATTCGTTACAAGTAGTGATAATTTTCTGCCAGGTCACGTGGTCTCTGACCCGAGACCTCTTTTAAACGGAATTTGAAGTAAATTGATGAAAGCGTATCGCTGTAGTTTATAACCATATGTAATACATCACTCAGTTATATGAACACAATCCTACAATTCTTGTTCCTCTCTGATACGACATAATTTCAACTGTTTTGACTTTATATGATGTGGTGTCAGAGACAGACAGACAGAAATGTTCTGTGTATATCTGTTTCAACATATGTTTGTCACCCAGTGGACAAATTAATGAAGAAAATTTAATCATCAATTTGGGGTAACACGTCATGGTCCTTCAGGTTTATTTGGCAACCCTGTTTGAGCCGATTCTGTACCCTTATTTTTCAGTTCGTGATTTTCTCTTTGTTGTCCACGGCTGAATTACGTATGCATGGAATTTTCCTATCACTGAATCAATTATTCCGCCTACGTGGTACGTAACTAACATATCATATTTCAAAGTGACACTACTGCATAGACTGTACTGTGGTCATATAGACTACACGTGTTCAACCACGTCAGTGCAATTCTGCGAAATCCTTAGTGTCATGGAAATGTTTCATTGTGTATCTAGATTGATACCTGAGCATATGACAGGTTAGACATGATTATATGAATCTGTGGGTCCTTAGCAGGATATACGCAAACCGAAACATTTATTTAGTAAGGGGCGTATTGATCTGATATAAGTGTAGTATTTCACAAAACCATATTTTACATGCAGCTGTTTTCCAGTTGTAATTTCTAGACTAAAGAATGTATGTGTGCGATCGCCTTAATGATGCATTTTTAAGATACTGTATAAAAATTATATTTCAAAAGGAGTTATTGTTTTATGTTGGAAGCAGTGTTGTTATTCCTGCATTCTGTTCTAGCAGCTACCACTTCCCTCTTCTTGAGAGGGTATACTGAGAAAAATTGCATCGATGTGGCCTTCATATAGCTTATACTTCCTGTCTTCACGGATTATAAGACTTAATGTATTGTTCTTGAAATAGTCTCTTCAGTGTCTCCTTGGTCTTCCTCTTATTCATCGCTCTGTTGATTTAAAATTCCATGTTGTTTTCGGTCACCTGCCTTTATCCATTTTATCTAAATGGTTTCACGGTAGCAAATCCTTCATTCGGATTTTAATGCATATTGGGTTAAGAATTCTAAAGTTATTAGACATAAATACAACAATCCTGCATGCTTTTAGAACACACAAATTAAACTGAAGGTATATCCTACATAGGATATGCTTTCAGTACTGTCCTCCCCGTTCTCCGAGCTTCATTCTTATTGACCGGCTATACTGTAAGCATGCGAAAATTAAACATTGTCTTTTAACATTTATCTCACCTTCGTGAGCGTGAATTAGAGTATCGAGGAGGTAGATGATGTCGCAGGTATAGTCGAGTGTCCACCAGAGGGCAGGAGCTGCATTATTGAGCTCCCAGAATACGGCACGTCCTATCACGAACAGGAAGTTGTACAATACGGCTGCAGAGACCACCATTAGCCACTGCAAGTTACACAAAAAACTAGTTACTACAAGACTGAAATAATTCCTTATACGATTGTGAAAACTTCTGAGGCTAGTTACTAACTGCAAGTGATCTTTATTACTAAATTTCATGTTATAAAGAATGGCGCGCAGACACTTTTGAGGGTTGTATGTACTCACGAGGAACCAGATTATTATCACTGGCTAGACAGATTAGTTTAACATCTGAATATTTACTAATGTTAATTAAATCGAACTGGCGTAGTATATAATTTCCAAAGGTCAGCCTTAATCTTAGTGGTATTATTTACGTCTTACGATAACCTATTTGATGACTAACTGCATAGGCAATATAGGTTGAATTGAAGAATGGCTGCGAATAATTGGTAAGGGTATTGGAGAGCAAAGTCGTGGCGTATTTTAAGGGCGTATCTCAATACTCGTGCGGAGGGACTGGAGAGACAATGAGAATCATGTCACAGTAGTAGACCTCCTAATTTGGAATCAACCTAAGACCTCTTTGCTGTTAATCAAGAGTGCAGTACACTTACTGGAGACCTTCCTTATGTTTTAAGATTTCGTTGCTGAAAAAGCTTGGTGGCACTAGGAATAAGTACGATACAGTTCTGACAGAATGATTTTGTTTTGGTGCAATTGAACAGTGTGATTAATGTAATGCTTCTCAATCAGTGAACCGATATTTTAAATTAAGTACTTTGATTTCAGGTGGCAATTGTACTCAAAGTGTGGCCCTTTCTTGTTTTTACAGTTTCAATTATATCTGTTACATTCTGCGCTTTTTCATAATTACTATTATTACTTTCATATTACATTTTTCTGTCATTCTCGTCGTTCATTACCAACTAAACTCATCGTCACCTTGGGATCTGAAGTGGTCTTCATCCTTGAGGTTCTTATTTGTAAATTCTTTACGACCTCTTGCATATTTCTATGAGTGATAATGAGTGATACATAACATATGCATTAAATGCACAAAGAAACATTGAGAAACATACTCACATACAGCTATTTATGATGTGGCGTGAGGTATTGAATTATACTGTGAGTGTGCTGACGTGGGAAATGTTAAGCTGAGTTAAATGTCTGTACTGACCCTGTAGTGAAAAGGCTTGGTAGGGTCTACGGTGAGACGGTTTTGCCAGCAGTTAGCCGAGTCCTGCTGGTTGCCATGTGCGTCTGATTCTGCGGGCGCCCCAGCGACACTCGAGAACTTGGCCAAGAACCCGTCAGTCGCCGGGGCGCGTGCCTTCGTGCCTGCTTCCTGGTGACTGCTCTGTTCCTGGTGACTCCTGTTCCTGTATACTCTTCGCCATCTTTTCTGCGGCAGTCAGCAAACAGTAGCAAAGTTATTAACTGATTGGGCTTACTAATGTCAAGATGTTAGATTTGAGACTCTTACGGAAGTAAAGATGTAGATGTTGTTCTTCTGGTTTGTGACATCCTGTGAACTCACAGGTAGATACCATTGTTCCATTCAGCTTCAAAGTATGAAGATGGAGACAATATGTTTCTCCGAAACATTGGTAATGGCCTACGAATTCACACAGCGTCACGGATCAGAAGAGAAACATCGGCGTTATCTTAAGAATATTTCCGTTCAAACAAAGTTATTAATTTGAACGCATAATACGGAAACACCCGTGTTTAATCTTAAATAAATTTGTCACTAGTTTTTAAAAAAGGTCGTCGAGCGAATTTAATTTTCATTTGAGCCATTAAGGTGACTGGGTAAAGGCTGGACGACCGGGATTTAACTTCTGGCAGGTGCAAGGATTTTTCTCTTCTGGACCATGTCCAAAGCGGCTCAGGGGCCCACCCAGTTTATTATTCGTTAGGTACCGAAGGTATTCCTTGGGAGCAAAGAGGAGGCCGAAGCTGGCCATTTACTTCCATCTAGTGTCCAGCTTAAGAATGTCTGTAGCCTACGTCTTAATGGTTTGATGATTAATCATAGGTGCAAATTTGTCCCCATAAACCATACGTTACATGAAATTCATATCTGGCTTTATCGGTTTCCCAAACGCGGATTATGCCTCAAAAACATTGGTGCATGACAAAATGTTATTAAAATCTACAAGTTTTGTTACAAACATTATTTTATGTTAGGTATATATTTAAGAAATAAGAAGTAAAAATACTTTGTTTTTCGTCATCGTATGTGTGCAACAGTAGTTATGCATCTGTATTCAAGCGATAAAATCTATAGACAGGTTTCATTGAATTATATTTTAAACTGCAATTGCACTCACCCGAAGTGATGAGGTGGCTCTTCTCAAACGGCGACGCAGTCTAGTGGTGACCGAGTGAAGTTCTGCGGATGGTATTTGAGTCATCGCGTGTCCACCTGCAAATACTGCGGCGGTCGCTCCAGGACCTTCCTACGGGAACCAACGGATTAAAGTGTTGGGCCTGTACCGTTTAAGAAATTTCCAGCCTTTTATACAATCACAAGATTCAGTGTCGTTTTCACAGGCTCTATCCTTAATCATTTGAATCCAATTCACACATCACACCATATTTATCTAAGATCCATTTTAATATCATCCTCCCATATACTTCTAAGGTTCACAAGTGGTCTCTTCTTGCCTTCAGTTTTTCCGGCTGAAATTGTTATGCATTTCTCATGCACATTATGAAACTAATAAAAGCTTTATGTTTATAAATGTACAATCCATCTTCGCTAGAGTTCAACCATTTCGCCAATCACAAACATAATAGGCTTTTTATTAAGCTGTGACTGCTTGTGGGCATTTCATTTGCAGGAGAGACGTCTAAACGAAACATAAATTATAGCAACCTTGGAATTTGGGCCATTTGTTATCCAAAATGGAAGCCTAATAAGAATTGACATTTCAAAAAAATTCAGTCATTACCAAAATTAACTCATTACGTCTAATGCTTTCTCACTCACGCTAAATGCTATGAGAGAATGGTACTTATACATAATTCTTCACCAGTAGCCTTATCAAATAAAATATAGCAGCCAATGTTCTTTGTTCATGTCAGTTTACAATTTGCTTCTTGTCTTATTTGAAATCTCTGAAGTTATTTGAATAAAATACCTCAAACCCATACAGCAAATTATAGAAAATACCTCACCGGAGTTTCTCCAGAAGAGACGTCCAGAACAGTGGGCGCCAGGATTATTTGAAGAGAATCTTCAGCAATTATTAAGAGAAATTTAATGTTAGATTCACATTCATTGTAATCCACAATTGGTAGAGCGTCACTTTGCAACTTCCAGCTACTAAGATCAATGGATAATGACTGTCGGGCCTTTGCTGATCGACGTAATGTTAAGGCAGGGCTAGGGTTACCTCCTACGTGGATTGGGCAACTGATTAGGTGCCTTAAGTTAAAGTTAATGGAGCTTGATCAGACTTTCTCAGGAGCGCTGTTTCCGGTGACGTGACAGGGTGGCTTGATGGATTATTGAAGAGACGTGTTGGACGAATATGGTGACTTAATTATTATTGTCGACTATATTCAGCTGTTCGTGGTAAACGATGCGTGCCGCCATCATGGACACTTCATCGCCTTGGTGGTAAAACGGCTCATCCGTGTAGTTTTAGTTTCTAGTCTGTTCAGAGTTTCCACATTTTACATTACTTTCTGTATTATCTAATAACGGAGGACCTGCTCTGCTTCTGTCAGTGTGTCCCACACTAATTGGTTATTCGCAAATATTGATGAAACTCCGTCTAAAGGTATTGCCATTGAGGGCCGCCCTGCTAAAACATCATCTCGATCTTGTAGACTATTACAGCAAACTTTGAGCTAGCTTCATTCAATGTTACACGGTCAAGAAACCTTGACATACTCCTCTGTAACTCTACAAGAACGAAACATCATACTTTATTTCATTCATGTTACGCTGGAGTGGACGCAACGCATGCCAATCAGCTACTGATGAAATACTGTCCACCTATTGGCCGCCAGCCGAGGGGATTCTGTTGAGCACAGTTCATTCGATGGTTACATTTCTTACATAACAACAGGCAATTACAGAATTAGTACAATATCAAAGTATTTTTACAGTATTTTAGTATTATAGGACATTTATTAGTGATTTTTAGCGGCGTTCAGAATTTTGAAACCTTTCTGAACAACACTCATCCCATTTTCCTTAAGATTCATTATAATATTATTCTTCCATTTGATTCTATGTCTTCCGAGTGTTCCCTCTTCTTCATATTTTTAAACCAAGATTGTATACCCATTTCTTATCTTCCCATGCCTGCTACGTGTTCCGACCATATAGTTATCCTTGATGTGATATATTATTTGTTGAACAGTAAAAATCATTAAACTCCTTTTGTGCATTTTATTCCATCTTTCTAAAACGCTTCGCCCCTTCTTGTAACTTCTTATATCCGAGTATTCTTCTCAGTTTCTTGTACTAAAACTAAGTTGCAGTTAAGACGTTATTACTGTTTCTTTTGGAGACCGTGAGTCTTTTTGCAGGGAAATTTAGTATATCCTATAAGTCGATTGTGGAGATAGTTACAACGTGGAAGATACCAAAAAATTCAGAGGTATTTAAGATGGGTTACCTTGTGTGAAGATGCCTGTTCGGTCGACTTGACAGCAGCTGGGATCATGTGACTATCACCGCTATGTAGCGAGGGCGGCGATAGGCCTCGACGGCAAACCGCCGCCACCTCCGTACCAACCGTGCTGCGTCCCAGCACCTGCGGTAGCACCTGCTGCAACCAGACATGCACGTGCTTGAACTGGTTTGAGTGGGTCAAGCTTAACGCTTTAAAATCGTTGATTAAATCGGAGGCTTTGTAGTCTGCCATTCAACTAACCAACCGCCGATCAACAAAGGAACTGATTAGCCAGTTTGTCAACTACGTAAGCAGCCAAAGAACCAGCCAACAAGCCTATCGATGTACAAACTAACAAAACAATCCAGTCAAAGGAGCCGATGAAACATCTAATAAACCGGTAAACTAACCAGCCATCTAATCAAACAAACCAACTTAACAATCAATGGACTAACCAACGAAACCAGCAAGTCTGTTTGGCTGAAGAGATCTTGGACGTCCGAAAAGAAAGTGGGAAGACTGACCGTACCTGGTGATGATGCGTGGTGATAGTAGCGACAGAAGAGACATCTGGTTGCTGATTGTGATAGAGAGCTGTGTAATGACGTTGAGTTTTGAATGGGTCACCTTGTTGCGCTGCCATGATGGGGGTCCACATTGGCCACGTGACCGGGGCGTCCCCGCTGCTTTGTCATGCCTGCAACGACAGTAACGTTTTCATCTGATGTTAGTTTCCTGATTTATTTAATGGCATTGAATTGTTTTCATAGTTTCGAATAAGAAATGACAGGATGATTATGGGGACTTTGTACCGTAAATCGGTCATTCGCAATCTTTTCTGATCTAGGAACATGGGAAATTAATTTATCAGAAACCGATAAAATGTAATTATGCCTAGAGCAATTCTTGCGCTAAGCCATCATAGCTTTATACTAGGACTATCGAACGACGTGATCTGACACGGATTTTATAGAAGATTAATGCTCTTCCTTATGAACAAGCTTTGCATCATATTTTATAATAATTACACAGGGAACCTTTGTGACTTCGAGTTCCCGAAACTTTGTCGTAAAAATGTAGCTTACTCTCCTTGAGCCTCGTAAGATTTTATTGCGTTATTTTACAACATAGCATTACCATGATGTAAAGATAGCCAGTTGAAACTTCGCAAATGTGAAAAAGTTTAAATATTGGGAATTATAGTAACAAAATTGTATTCTTGAAGAAGTTAAATAAAATTAATTTCAGAGATCTTTTGATACCATTAAATTCAGTCTTTCTTTATTTTACCATTTACCATCGACAAAGCTGAAGATTTAAATGTACAAAACTCATTTTACCGAGTGGTACTTGTATCACGTAGATTGTAGATTGGGTGTATAAAATTTTAGTTGGAAACCTTTCAGAGAAGAATCATTGAGGTTAAGTAAGGGATTTTAAAAATTAAGGTGTTAAAGTGTAGGTTGGCTTAAGCTGCCTCAGGTTACGTCTAGTGGCCGGCTCTGTGGACACCGTAATGAACATTCGGCAGTTATTTATAGACCAACTGAGACATTATCAGCTTCCCAAGAAGGCCTCTTCTCCTTAATGAAGGAAACAGAAACAGGCTTCGAAGCCATGGATATCATTCTCACACGACTGATAGCTTGAGAAGACATTGCATTCAGTCGCTGTGAAAGCTTCAAATCTAACATAATTTACACATAACGCGTGTTTTGTTTTATGCAGGCCATAACAACTTTCTATAAATGTCATGCAACATGGTTTCGAGGTTTCTGGTACCGGTGCAATCACATTCGTGATGTTGAATTTCGGCACCTCGCCATCACTACCATTATAATGCTGAGGACTGTCGGCCTGTTCAGCTTCCCAGAACGCTGTTATCGCCAGCGGGCGAGTATCGAACGTCGGTTAAAAGTAGTTTATTATGCTATCTCGTGATGCAGTGGCAACCACAATATAAAGTTTCTTAGTCTGATTCCTCATATCATCAGTGCACCATGAAAAGGATGTTTAATTACACTATAAAATATATTCGTGTTATGTAATATTGAATTACCAATGTCAGAATTACTATAAAATGTGTATTTTATCGTGTTTATGGCTGTCTGCTGAATGAGAGAACCAAGAAAGATTGTAAAACAGAAAAGAGGGACATCATTTGGATACAGAAGCAATACATAAAATTCTACAAATGAAAAAGAATCAGATAGAAAAGGAATAATGGAAATAAAGAAGGAATTGGAACGAAAGGAATGAGGAAAGAATAAGATATTCTGAACTTTTATCTTCCTTTGTAAGTCTATTACAAAACAAATACTTGAAAGTAGCAACAGAATCTTCTTCTCCATTTACTCCTATTCTGCTATTCGCCATCTCATCTTATTCGTAGCTAAGTATCTTCTTCGGTTGGTACACTGACGTTAAGAATCAATGAATTAACAAAATATTAAACTTCTTATGTGGATGAAGTTTAGTTATAAGCGCCATATAGCCTATTACTGCGCCATAGTATCAAAAGCACCTGATGGCTTTAAATTTGCGAATCATATGTTCTTGCAGATTCGCACCACAAATTAGCTTGTGAATTATTTAATCCTTCCGTGTGAGGGTCCAAATATATACATTGTTGAAGCACGCGTATTGTTGTGGTTGGCAGCAGATCATTATGGATCGAAATAGCCTGTGTAGAGAGGAAAATTATTAATTTGGGCTGAAGGATGGATTTACTCTTGAACAGTTAACCCCGGTTCCGGCAGATTGAAATAACATTGCGGTAAGTTATAATTATGCTCTCTTTACCCGAGGTTTATAAATCACCTCTTAATTGAGAGAATATATCAGGCCGGTTGTCTGCACTTTTTTAAGCAAGTTTTTCTTCCGAAAAGCTCGATGGATTTCGATTAAATTTGATGTCAGGTTCATTACAATGTTAAAAGATCTACCGTTGGACCATATTCTGAGACAGTCGAATCCAATCCACATTATGTTGTTCTGACACGGACCATATTCTGAGACAGTCGAATCCAGTTCACATTATGTTGTTCTGACAACCATTTTAATTTTATCATCCCACTTCCAGTCAACAGTGAACCCGATTTTCAAACCGAAATGCCCTAGTATCGAAAAACTTGGAATCGAGCATTAATTCGAATGATGTTTCTTGAGAGTCTTCTCACTGCACTAAGGCAAATCGGGAGTAGTAACCCATCTCAAAACACACTTCTCCTGAGTTATTCATAAACATCGTCGTCTTCGGAAAGCAGGTAGCAAACTATACGAATTCAAAGAAACCTCATACAATGGACTGATATCGAGCAGCTGAACAACAGGAAAGTGTTAAATACAACTGATGTTGGCGAGACACATGCCAGAGTTTCGAAGTATAAGATTTTTGTATTATTCGGTGTTTTCCAATTGTAACTTGTAAATGAAAATGGGGATAGACCTATATACAGGATGATTCAAAGCAGTATTACTATAGTTAAAAAAGGGGTGGTTGGGCAGATCATCTGGAGCATCCTAAATATTGTATTAGGGCTTTGTATCACTCTGTACAGTGAAGATGGTGTTGGACAAGCGAACGGGAAACATACTATAAAACCTCGTTATCCAGCCACACCCATTTCTGAATGATATCGAAGCATTTACATTGCGTTCCATTTAGCTATTAACTTTATATGTATTCGTGGAAAACTTAGATGACCCATACTTAATGAGATAGATTATAAACGTGTGCTTATTAAAGAGTTAGGGTGAGATGTCAGAATACCTCTCTTTACCATTTCTGAACAATTCATTGAAGTTTTTTCCCTTGTACTAAAGTGCAAAGTTCTTTGTGTGTCTAGTCATAACTAGAAATGACTTTGTAAGTTATATAGGCGACTTAGTGAAATCTGTAATGTTACAATGAGCTGGACATTAGTTGGAAATGGGTTTGAGGGAGACAGGCAATGCACACAAAATTATGTTGGGAGAGTCAGGTTAGTAAGATAACTCTGGGTCATATTCTCCGGTGCTAGTAACTTTACAGAAAATCCTATACCCTGGAGTTTGTTATTTAATAATTCCGTGGTCTTCCACAGTGAATGTAATGTTCTTCGGTAAGTAACAGTATTTTCTCAGGCAGTTGGTATATATTCATCTGGATAAGGCATTCAGTTTTTACGTAATTCGAATTTTCATTATGCTATTAAAAACTCTGCATTCGGGTGAAATATTAAGCTATGGCTGAGGCCAGCTATACCAGAGCGCCCAACAGACAGACTTTTTGCTCGCCTTCAATTTTCACCTGATAACAAAAGTATAATCTAACTTTCGAGACGTTCTAATTTGTACTTCAGGAGCTTATTTCTAAGGTCAAGCCCAGTCATAAAGCCCTGTGAACATGAGGTCTATTAACGTTGGCCTCGTAATTGCAGATTAATTTTCAAGAAAATAATGTGAGTGCATTTGTTGCTAAAATTAAGTGAACGAATAACGGAATATTCTCTGGCCCATTTACAGATTAACCAAGAAACTGTTCGAAACTTCCGAAATATAATGCGTGACTGTTATTCAAGCCATCAGTCTGTTACAGCTTGATATAGATCTTAGACTTTGTACGTTTATATAGACAGAGAACTGCACGTATAATCTATGCGGATAATGTATTTTATTTATTTGTGTTAATAACATATACATTATTAAATGTAGACTGTTTAATGAGCTTACAATCCATTTAACGTGCATATATTAAATCAAAATCTAAACTTAATAATTTCTCCTAAGTCTAAGATAATGTAACCTATTTCTGGTCCGAGGCGTGGCCTGCACAGCAGAGGTGATTTTGGTTGTCAAAGCTTTGCTTCTGATAATCAGTTTAATCACGTGGAAATTAATTTGGCCTACTGTGAATCCTCTCCCGTACAGCATTATTCCTTGAGGAGGTATATGAAATATCCATGAGAAGATAACAGAGTAAGATAGGTTGCTGTCTTAGTCGTAAAACATCATAACAGATAAAACAGAAGAAATCGGGCTGAGGCATTCCTATGGTCCCTGTTCACTCGACATTCTCGTTATATACGTTTAAAATATCCATCTCCTCGTCACAGTTCACATTGAATACCTGTCAGATATGCCACGAGGATGCAGTCAGTCGCTCGGAATGCTACCGATAGTAAAGTTCACTTGCTTTATCGATTCTGAGTGTGTGCTTTAGTAACTTGAATATAATCATCTTATCCTGAAAGTTAAAGACGAGAACACCACAATTATCCCTTTACATCCTACCTACGACATATCTTGCTTAGAAGCTCTGACCTTTCTGATCTGAATTTATTTCGTGTTTAAGAAAATCAATATAAGAACAGTGTTCAGCTATCTCTCAACATTTCGTGGGTTCGACTCCTCCGTGAGACATGGATGTATGCGTTTTGCTGTGTTATGCTATCATTTATCTTTGTAAAAGGACGATCCACGAAAGGTCTGTAACAATTCATAGTTTCGGATGTTAATAATTGGGGCAGGCCATAGGACTTAATCGTAAAAGCTAAAGGAAAAGTTCAAATAGTGTTATGAAGCTCCTCGTTATACAATTTTCTTCGTTAATTTGTTACCTGGTCTCTCCTTGGTCTAGGAAAGGTCTGGGAAAGTATTATAAGCCTAATAATTAGCCTATAACACAAGAGTAACAGAAGATGTGGATCAAGAGTTGAATGGATGAAATATTAAAATATACAGAACTATGATTGCACCTCTTGTATGGTGTGGGTGTGAAACCTGGTCTCTCAGGTTAAAGGAAGAACATACTGAATATATTTGAGAACACGGTGATGAGGAGAATATTTCGACTCAAGATGGATAAAGTTACAGGCCACTGGGGCAATGAGGAACTCCATTAAATATTGTTACGACGATCAAATCAAGCAAAATGAGGTGAGCGGGGCATATAGAGCGCATGGACCATAAGAAGTGCGTACAAAATTTTGGTTGGAAAGCCTAAAGAGATCACTTGGAATACCTAGAACAGATGAGAAATAATATTAAAATGGATCATAGGGAAATCGGGTTTGACTGTGTAGATTGAGTTCATCTGTCTCAGGACATGGACCAATGGTGGGTACTTGTGAACACGGTAATAAACTTTCAGTTTCCACAAAATATGGTGAAGTTCTTGATTAGCTGAACGTACTGTTAGTTCCTCAGGAGGACATTGCTCCACGTAGTTAGTTAGTTATTCCAGCATGCGTTTGCGATCAACAGGTTACTGCTGCTGGTTATAGGGTGACAGGTGAGGAATTATTGCCTGTCCCTGTGGCAGGTATTTCAATTGGGCGACTAGCGGCGGGGGTCACTACGTAACCAGGTCACGACAAACGTGCAGACCGTATTTGCACCTCTTCTAGGGTGTCTTATGCAGAAACATATGTCTCACATCGGGTGATTGTGTTGCAAATACCATACCAGTTTCCATTGACCAATACTAGTCACAAAACAACGATTTCAATGATTTTGAAACGCAATGGAAATATTAGTCCCAATAAAACACGCAGATGTAATTTAAATGTTAAATGATAATAAGAATAATATTGAGTACGTTCATGGATATTTTAGTTGTTATTGTTATTCCAGAACCAACATATTTTAAAATCATTTGAATTGACAATAGTTTTACATCAACATAGCTCATCTGTTTACAGTCTGTACATAATTCGGAGTGCGGTATTTTATTAAACGTTGTTTCTCGATTTTATACGGTGGTGCATTAGACGTGAGTCATTACGATACTTTAACTGTGGTTGATGTCTCATATAGATCGGAGATCCGAAGCCATTTCCGGAAAATTGGTTGGTTGGTTTGAAATTTGTCTTATGCCTACTACGAATGGATGGAATCTGTCAAGAGCACACATTATTTGGTGACTGAAATTAAATGCGTTCTTTGCAGAACTACATAAATTTAACGCATAATGATGATATCTACCTGTCCGTCCGCGTATTTCGTCTCGGAAGATCCTCAACGGATCTTGATTAAATTTGGTATTCGGGGTTTACACTGAAAGTTTTTTTTGACCAATATTATACTAATCTCTATCGATCCTTTATAGCCTGTGTTTTAGATGAAGTTCATAAATCAGATTAAATAAATTTTATGACTTGTAAAAGAATTTTGCTATTCTGTATAAAAGTTTAATTTTTTATACTGTATTGTACGCTTGAAGATGGACATTTGGTTTAACATTGCTAAGGAAGACAGGATAAGTCTATACTTGTAGCTGTTACCTTGTATTTGTGATGTAGTAGCTATCCAGTTCACTGAGAGCGCCACGAAAGATCTGTAGTGTGAAATCAAATTCGTTCTAATCCTTTGATCTTCCACAATGATGCGTTAAATAACGTATAAATTGTCATTTCCATTAAACTTCTCGAAACTTAAAACTGTTCTTTTTTGTAGAATGGCACGAATTTATTTTTGTCTTATTTCCGATTTAGTCACATATTTTAGCGTATTTTGAATCTGTTGACATCGAACTGGTCCTGTAGTGTATCAGAAAATATAATAATCATGCTCCTCTTTGTTACCTGGTTGATGTTACTTTACAGTTAAAAAATCAATGTTTTAGTCTTCTCAGTCGCACATACAGTTCTTCGTGGAGGCTACTTAATTTTGCGAAGTGTTGAGCAGAAATTCGTAATATTTATGTAGAACTTAATTTCAGCTCATAAGTTACATTAACCAAAGAAATAGTATAAATTTAAAACAAATTAATGATATTTAAATGTCGATATCTTATCGTGATTAGTTGTTTTATGTGTACAGCTCACTTCATGACATTCTGCTGACTGTCTTTATTTTCCTAATTTTTGAGAACTTAAGAAGTAATAATAGGCAATAATAAATAAATATATACTGAATTTCAACACAAACATGACGCATCTAAACTACAAATTCAATAATGATGATGTATTTTAACGGTTTTGTGTCTGAGAATTAATTTTTTATTTGGCTAATAGAATTTTGCATATTTTTCTGTCCTCTGATAGTAATAACAACGCTACCTTGTCCATCTGCGTGAACGGTTCAATCTAAAATACACACAACACACGCATACACCAAGAGTCTCTGTCAGTATTCATTCAAAGAGAATTTCGCATTGACAATTTTTGTTTTAATTCCTGGAAAGCCACTTGATGTGTTATGAAGTGTGAGGCACACAGGCAAGGCACTAAGTACCTTGCGTGAACGCACCGTAAAGTTATACTGTCAGACCGACCGGTCAGCTTGTCTGGACTCTTTACCTTCCCCACCACGCCTACCCTCACTTGTGAATAAGAGCAACAATTGAAAACCGAGTCATACAGTTCCAGTAATTAAGCATGATAATTGTTGAACATAAACGCAGGTGAAATAAAATGTATATGAATACACCTAGATACTTGTTATTTATATTTAACACTTCCTGTGATACAAACGATATATCTCGTTGTAAAATATACTCTCATTTTTCTTTACTTAATCTGTGAATTGTATGACGTAGCGAAAATAAAATCTGCTGCCATCTATTAACAGTTCAAGCCAGCGCTTTGTTAGTTTCCCGTAATGGCAATTAGTATAATAATACTATAACAAAAATATACATTTCGTTTCTAAATTAAATAAAGCACGAAAATAGTTATCACACCACACGAAGAGATTTGTTCGTAATCAATGGATGGTGTAGCTTATTATTTGGTTGTGTTAGATGTTGTTTGCTTCAGTAGCTATCATCATGTCTTCTTTTCTATATAAGACTGTGACACCACGTGGACTTACAGGTGAATACTAACGTTGAGAAGGAACATATTTCCACCATCTTTAAGACTGAATATCGAGGCAGTATCGGCTGTAATTTTAATGCAGAGAGAGATAATGTTGGGAAACAAAAGGAAACAGCATTATGAGACACTCGGTGAGTCGCAATGTTAAGTGCGTCCCGTTCATTGGCGAGTGAAGCATGAGTGACGGATGCGGGTCGTAGTGTACGATATGCGAATCGTTAATCACAGTCGACCCTGATGGCACCCACTTCTCAATACAGCTGCGATGATCGATACGTGAAGTGTGAGCTAAAGGACAAGCCCCCGGACCGATGTTAACCCAATTCTTGTGTCATAAAGACGATGTCATTTCTCCTCTCTGGTTTAAAGTGAGAAATTGGGATACAGACCCATTACTTCGTACATCCCCCCGAAACAAGATCATAATTTATTAAATACGTCGTGCATGGTATACTGTTCTCTTCTGTTTCAAGTACTTATTTATTTAGGCTTAAAACTTTTATAGGGTAGTCCCCGCTCTTACGAACAGTTTGTTCCTGGAGAGAGTTCATAAAGTGAGTCGCTATTTAGCATAAGCGCAATGTTACAACTGGAGTGTTACGTTCCCGAAGTAATAAAAATTATAAAAAAAATATTAGAAGACGACAATTTGATTGCACAAAACGGGACATTCAAGCAACAGAAGCAAATTATTACATACTAGAGTAGAGCGCTACTTTCGGAGCTCCTCGGGGGGTTAGTCAAGTTTTAAAAAAAATTGAGTAAGAAACTAAACCATCCCCCCCGAATGACGTCATTTTTTGATAGACGACAAATCACGAATTTTTATAGTAAAACACTAAAAAGTAGCAGAATGAGTAAAAATACGTTCTGTAAAGAACAATGGAAAAATAAACGCGTTGTTTAGTGGAATCCCAACAAAAGCTGTATTAGTCCCTCCTGCTGTGCTGACACATCGGCCCCCTCATTTCGGTTTTATAAACAAAAGACAATTTCATAGCCCTGATGACGGAGGCAGTATGATCTCTGAAACGTTGGTTAACATCGACCAGACTACACAGCGCAACAACCCAGAAGACAGAAAACTTCATCGCCCTGATGACGGAGGCAGTATGATCTCTGAAACGTTGGTTAACATCGACCAGACTACACAGCGCAACAACCCAGAAGACAGAAAACTTCATCGCCCTGATGACGGAGGCAGTATGATCTCTGAAACGTTGGTTAACATCGACCAGACTACACAGCGCAACAACCCAGAAGACAGAAAACTTCATCGCCCTGATGACGGAGGCAGTATGATCTCTGAAACGTTGGTTAACATCGACCAGACTACACAGCGCAACAACCCAGAAGACCGAAATCTTCATACTCACCGCTGTGAAAACCTCAAATCTTACAAGTTAACTGTCGTGGATTTTGATTGGCCAGCACGATGTAAACCTAACTGCGACACTTGTTGAACTCGAATGGTCGCCAATTCAAGTGAGAACATAAATAATGATATTGCCGTAACATCAATCTCTTTGGCTACAGATTGTGGTTACTGACGCCCTTTGCTTTAACATGGACAACCGGTCTTATTGCTCTCTCTGTAACACAAATGTTACAAAATCGTTGCTCTCGGAGAGTTGTATCATTTAGGAGTGGCTCTAAGACCATTCGAGATGTAATGACTGCTGTCCACAAGACCGATGCTTCAATCAATCTAATGCGCAGGCCATGAGATTAAAAGCAGCAACTACTGAGTGTAACTGACAATGAATAATTTCATTCTTCCTCCGTTTTCAGAATATACTTCCTGAATAAAACTAAGAAGACCGTTTATGAATAAATGCTTTTGTTTCTATCTTCCTTGTAATTCCTATCTCGGTAGGTTTCGAAAGTTCATTGCCGTAAGTGGTTTGATATCGGCTTATCAACTGCTGAGATTAGAGAGTACCAAATGAGATGTAATAAGATGAGCATGATTTTCTGCCAAATGCTGTATTAAATTCACAAAGCATTTTATTTTTGTTGAATTTACATGCGGGAATTATGTGGAATAAATTAAATAAATAAAAAAATAATATATAAAAAATAAATCTAAATAATAAAGAAGGGATTAAAAACATTAAAATTGATACATATTTATCTCCTTTCTGAAACGTTCACTTCGCTTGCGTTTTTCGGTCTGTCAGGCTCGGCTTATTTTAATTTATATTGTATAAATGGCATTAAGAGGCCACAATTTGTTTCAGTTAAAGACAGAAGTCATCCAAGAATATTTTAAAATACTATTCATATTTATGGTTAAATATAGCTTCGTATTTTGATGATCTTCAGAAATATTTGTCTTTATTCTACTAGCCAAATTAAAATTATAAGCAAACTCTGCGACTGACTTGCTAAGTTGTTAACGTAAAAGTAGGTAGTATACATAATTATTGCTGACTGTAAAGGCTTAAAAGCTGATATAACAGACAGACGTCGGAAGGTTAATTATCGGAAAGCGGGACGTCAGTTGTTACCATCCAGTTCCTAGTAACGGATGATAAACATCGAAAATCCACCTGGATGTCCAAAGTATTAAACGCACTTCATCGTCCACAGATCCCGAAGTTAAACTTATAAATGCTTATTAGAAATTTGTGACATGTAATGGTTTACTTCAGCCTGGTGTACATATATTTTCCAACGCCTGTGCGTTAGTCTGTTATGTAATTACAGAAGTATTCATGTACCACTTCAGTTTACGCCTTCAATATAGACTACCCACTATGGAACTTTGTCGGAGAAGTTTCCGCACAGGCATGGCGTCTCATATGGAGAAACTGAATGAGAATGATTGTCGAACATTTTCGAACTAAACATGCATTTTTGCGGATTAGGGCATTAAAAAAGAGAAAGACAAATGAGAAGAAGAGGGAACGGGACTAGGAGACAAAGAAAAGAGAACAAAGGAAATTAATTCTCTTGTGTCATTTCCAAAGCTATATTGTTTTGGAAACCATTACTCCATAAAAACCGACGTTTCTCTGATGACTTGGATTTGAAAGTGGCAGCGATGGGCTAACCAGAGAATGACAAAAAAGGAACTCTGCAGTTTAAAACTTGTCAAGTTGTTATCGATCGTTCCGAAATGACTGACTGTTCTTTATAGATATCTCAAATTGACACGAAAATAACATTGCTAATAATTTGGGTACGACATTCTCAGAGCTCTGATTGTTAGTCTGAAGGAATTAAGGCGCTTATTAATTAAAATAATTCAGAAGAAAGTCTTATTTGACTTCCTCATATCCTGTTGTAGATATAGTAAATTAAAGGTCGTACCACGCCGAGTCCCAGGTTCACGCTCAGGTTAGTCCATGTGGCATTTGTGGTGGACAAATTGGCACGCAGACAGGGTTTTCTCCGAGTCCTTCAGTTTTCACCTGTCATTATTATCTCACCGCTGCTCCATATTCGCTCATATGTTATCTGGGAGATGGACAGTGGATCCATTAGAGGCCCACTTCCACAGAGACGTAGGCTCACCCCATCGCAACAGTAACAATAACAGTGAAATATGAGTTATAAATATGTGATCTCTTGTAGTTTTCCATAATAAAGCGTTCACTATAATAGATATGAGAAAATAGGGCCTGTAATTAATATTGTCTCGTTATCATCGTAGGCTGCATGGATAATCTGGCGGCTCGTATGCTTCCCATAGGCACCATTAAGAAATAACTCATGTAAACGATTTGGCTGTTGCAAGGTAATCGCCTGGGTGAGGTGGCCTATGTATAGGTTCACGTTATGTGACAGAGTCCTCAGGTTACCAGTCGACATCAGCAATCAATCAGCTGTCACGGCCACAACATGGGGTATCCGTTTACATTCGAAACTCTGCTCTCTATCCTTCATTGTTCACAGTGGCGGAACGGAACTTCTAGTGGTGCTCCAGAAGCCACTACGCCAATGGTAAGCATACTACTGCCCGCGAAACCCGTGAAACATTCAAACTGGTCCGCGTTGATGTCCAGATATTTTTAGTAATATTATCTGTTATAAAATTTTATATATTTAATGAGTGATTTAAGACGAGTTCATTACATAGGAAATTGTCCGCCAGACACCGAATAAAATTTTGTTTTATCGTATTACAGTAGAAAGAACGTATTATGATCTCTAAAGAGGACATAAAGATTGTATCAGAAGTTACAATTAATTAAAATTGTTGGGAACTCAGTACCCTGTTTATTATTTTGATTTATTATCCATACAACTGGGTATTATAAAATCGAGTCGGGCTTGGTTTGATGCGTTTAACACTTGAGAACACCTTTTGGAATTTAGGATGTCTTGTCCGAATTAATGATAATGTTATGCCTGTCTGTATATGTATGCAATGTTAAGTGGATCTCATGGCCCTCAGGTTGTGGACAGTCAATAAGGGATGATTCTTTAGCATTATATAAAATGATACACAGAACTTGGGCGGATTCTTTGAAACGATCTGTGTATGTTTTTCATGAGCAGACAATGGGAATGATGGTCATTCAACGACTTTCGACAGAATTTTTCTTGCAAGGGCCTCCTTCATAACACCACCGGCCTGGTCTCTATAGCTGTCCATTCCCTTTTCAGGGTCATGCCACTTGTCTGAGTTTACGTCCAGTTCGTATTGCTTTTTCTTTGTTTCCTCCTTTTACACTGAAAGTCTGTCCTACGAAACGAACAAAGGAGAAGCTTGAAACGAATGATTACCGGCGGATTCAGGTTACCGGCTCTTTTTATCCTGGCTGTTTTTATTTTCGCGATGGGGTGAGACTATGCCGTTGTGGAAATGGTAACGGTAACGGGCCTATTGTCCGTCCCCCACACAATACACGAGAGAATGTGGGGCAGCAGTGGAATCTCTCTCTCACTTCTTCTAAGATCAGTAATGCGTGGAACTTTACCTCGAAAACCCTCATACGCCTTCATGACATGGTGCTTGGGCACAGAGACAAATTTACCTCGTTGAATTACATAAATGGTTGTGGCACAGCTTTGACGGATCGCAGGTCAGACTAGAAAGGTCTATAAACCATTCAGATCTTCAAATTAGACCTGAAGCCATGAACAGTGACAGTAATGGGGTTAATACTGACCTCTATCAAGCATCGCCGAGACAGGAGATGTGTAGAAACGCAATATACGTCATTTAGCATCACAGAGGAATTATAGTAGTGAAAGATTTAATTAAGAAATTCGCTGCCAAAACAACAGTTTTTAATCAAATCAGGACTTACGACGTTGCAACTAATCCTAACCCCAGAGTAATTCTTAAGAAGATAATAATTGTTTATACAATATTTTATTTTCCGTCTATACACAAACTTAAAATAATGTTGTTTAAAATTACTTAAAATTATAACATTCTCAGTAGATACTGCATCTTGTTACATTTTTTGTTATCTTACAACCCGATATAAAACATCCAAGCACAACCTCCAAATTTAAAGGAAGAGACAAAAACAAATCAAATTAATCAATATAAGCAACGCAAGATGTACAACAGTTTTTAAAATATATTAAAATTGATAGACCTGATGATG
Source organism: Zootermopsis nevadensis (assembly GCF_000696155.1). Next base: position 425,752 of record NW_019060399.1, on the reverse strand, counting down.
ATGTAATACAGATTGAAACATGTCGTCGATACAAAAAATGTAACAAGATGCAGTATCTACTGAGAATGTTATAATTTTAAGTAATTTTAAACAACATTATTTTAAGTTTGTGTATAGACGGAAAATAAAATATTGTATCAATAAAACACAAACATGACGCAATTAAGATATAAATAATTGTTTATCTAGTCAGCATATTCCCCGCCTTTATTGTAGTTTCAATTCTTTGTTCACAGGTTTCCAATATTGAGTCATACCTTGAGCCCAACCACACATTTACACCCTATTCATTAAGATGCTATCCTACCACAACTACTGCTATTCTAATACCATCCTTTCACATAAGTGGCCTAAACCCTTGAGGTTTTTCAAACAGAATTTTTTATGCATATCTAGTTTGTCCCATTCGTGTCATATCCCCGTCCATTTTATCGTCATGTTTAATCACTCTGATTTATTTAGTAAATTTTATCCCATATCACATAACCTCAGGAAATGTTATAAATCGTAATACAAGCAAATAAATGCATGAATACAAGAGATTCAGAGAGGTCCGTTTGACTTTTAGTTTCTAATTAATATGAGTTTTTTACGTGAAGTGCTTGGAATGAATGCATGTAAGGATAGTTATGTCCTTCCACACGTTTCATTCCCGAACGGATGTTGATACTGGGGCATCTACACTAACAGGTTGGCGAATATAATTCGTATCGGCCCCATAAAACCTTATCTTATTTTAAGCTCAAATCACGCTTTATTCCTTCTAAGAAATGGCTTGTCGTACAAAAAATTGGCAAAGAACAAGAAATATAGATCTCATTAATATCTACAACCCCTACATGGAATATTTGTTGTTGTCGTATTTGATGAAATACAATGAAAATAGTTTCAAACTCTTCTAATATGTATGAAATGTGTTACATTTCCAAGATATTTGTCTGAAATATATAAAAAATTAAGGTAAATTCATCGGGGTATAGATCGAAATCCTCTTTGTTCAAGTGCCAGAAATTACTTGATTAAAATGTCTTACCGTGTTTCTCCTAGCTCCAGTTATTTTCAGTAATTTGGTTTGCAGTGCACGTGTGACTGCTGTAATGATGCGGGTTACCTGTTGAATTGAAATAGTCGTTACCCACGCCGCCTGTTCAGTGGATACACCAAAAAGACACCGTGAGCTTATTTCCCCCCGACTGTCTTAGGAATTCGAAACATTCTCAAATACTTCAAACAAAATCACTTTTACCGTGTATTCTGGGTGTGAGTTTCAGTGCGTAAAGGAGTAGATCCAGAAACGTTTCTGTCGAACGTCATGGATGCGTGTACGCGCGCTTCTATATTATGTCCCGTATTGGTAAAGTTTCTGAGACGCACTGACCCATCGTTCAAGGAATCCTGCCAACTGTCGAGAAATATTCATAAATCCAGAGAAGTCGTAAAGTTAACCAGACAATACATAATCCGTAAAAGCTATATGAAGATGATGAATTTCATTTGCATGTTAAGTATATGTCAGTTTACTCAAGCTGTTTCTTGGTGGCAACTTCGTAAGCGTCGCGAGGGAACCTGTAAACTGGTACGAAGAATGTGTCTGTATTTCTGTTATTGATTCAAAATAAATGCTGCAATTTAAAACAGAAATTTAACATTCCCTTGTACTTTAACACTGTTGTACTGAAAGGCTGCGTTAATAATTAAAAGTGATATTTTGTTCACGAAATAGATTAATGCACTTAATCTTAATTAAACCCTGAAGACGGCCGGCAAACAGTTTCTGAGGAACTAGAACGTTCTCTTAATATCTTTCCATGGTAAAGTATTGTTCTTAGAGTTGTAAAGCCTCGAACACTTTTAATTTTTAAGAGACGTCAGAATAAATTTTTGGCACTAATATTGTCAAACACCAAATAAAATAACATTTTAATGGATAATGTTTTAAATTAAATATACAAGTTTAAAAATTGTAACCAAACATTTCGATCAGCCTGTAAATTAAGTGAGCTGTTGCCTGATTTTCAATGCGTACATAAGGGACAGCAAGAGCTATATGAAAAAAATATGAGGTCGGCCGCAATTAAGCCGTCGGATCTCGAGGAAAATTTCCCTTTATGTGTTTTAGAAGCAGTTCACCTAATTAAGCTATAGTGCACATTGGAGTCTGGCTTCTGAAGCCATTACCGGGACAGGAAATTACAGGACATCGTACAGCAACTGTAAATGTCGATTGCTTAAGCTACATACGATTTACTTTTCATCTTATATATTAACTAATTCCATAGAGCAGGATTTTCTTATGAATCTGGCAGTCGCTCAGCTTGTCGATACGATTTTTTTTATTTCATGGAAGTCCTTTACGCCCTGTTCCGTTAAGATCCGTTTTAGTAATATCTACCAGACTACGCTGTGTATCATCTCATAAGACAGCCAGTTTCAAACTCGAAGCCGTGAGAACCTCAAATGTCAACCAGATACAACAGAGTTTGTGTAATATGCGCTGAACCGTCTGTGTTATATCTACGTATATTGTAAATACAGTCATACGAACATTATTAATATTTTAATTTCATAAATCCAGTTGTTTCTTAGTATAATTCGAACACAGCCACCTTGTTGGTGTTGTTTTCTTGCTTAATTAAAACAAGATTTCGTTCCTGTAAGTCCTATTCCAGTTTAACCGTCGTAGTGCTAAATCTCGGAATGTAATTTAGTGTCTTATGATCTAATGACTTGCTAGCAGATTTAAAGGGAAGTACTTCAAAACTTTTCTTAGCCTTTACTGAATACGGACTAATTAAAATGTGTATTGCTTCGGATTAAACATTTATATATCCTCGTTAAATTCCGTTAGTCCTGGGATATTTAAACAGATCTTGAGTAGAAATGTTCCAGAAGTTGACAGAAATGAATAGTAGTATGGATGTGAGTGAGTAAGCAAGTGGGAGTGTTCGTGAGTAATAGACAGCATGAATGTGTGGTTTAGTGAGTGGAGCGTTAGTAAATGGCAGAGTTAGTGAGTGACAACCCCAAGCCTATCCAAGACTAACAGTGACAGATATCAATCCGTGATTTACCGATGTGAAATCGATTGTTTACTTCTTCCTGCATTGTGAAGTCTCGTCGAATTCACCGGAGATTCGGTGTCATAATCCGACGGTTTCTCTGTTTGAGGTGGCTGTAAGTTTTAATAATTTAATATCCTTTCTTGCTGTGAAAATCCTTTCTTTATTTAACACTTTCTATGTAATTGTTTTAAAATCCGTTAAGACTACAATTGGTTTTCCAGAGACAATGCACTGACGAACTTACGATGGTGGACAACCCTTACTAATCTCTTTCGAATTGAAATTTTCCATCTGAATTCTCTTTGACTCTATTTTGTCATTGGTGTTCAGCATTTTCTGATTTATCTCTCTATGACTTTGATTGTTGTATGCGTAATAGTGCACCTGTAACTGAAGCAGCTTTCTCGTTTTGTGTACTGTCTGGTATACTAGAAATTTGTCTGGGAACTAGAGAGTATGAGAGTGAGGCAGACATTGATCGATGGGGTTACGATGCAGTGAATGATATGATGGAGTGGCTCTGTAGGTCCTCCGAAACACTGAAAAATTTAATTCATTTGTGGATAATGTGTGAGGATGTCAAACGTGGAAGGCTGCTCTTCATTGTACTACACATATTTTCCAAGTATGTTCTTTGTTATTTTCAATAACTCATAGACCTCTAGGTTGATTTATCGAAGATACTGATTTTGGTCCCATGGAAACAAGTGAATTTCTTCTTCAGCAGAATACGGAAGTCATAAAATTATTATAGGCAACCGTAGTGAAGTTAATAATATTATATTATGATATTGAGAAATTTTATATAAGTTAAAATATGAATTCGTGTAGTCTAGGAGGGGGAGATTGCAATGTTGCACTTTACGTAATTGTTTCTGAGTTATAACAGTGAGAGAAGCCCACGATGACCGTCTGTTGTCACGGAATGACTGTCCTCCAGCTCCCAGTTGCATTAATGTAATGACTCTCTTGCGTCTGAAGCTAGTTCCTATTAAATAACTAAGCTTCACGTGGCATGCAAAGCAAGTTCAAGCAAAATAATTCTGTGAGGTAAGTTATTTTCCTCTTTACTCAAACACCGTCATCTAATTTTATGGTGGCCGCTGAGTTACAGCTGCGCTGTAAACTTTGTCGAATCCATTCTCTCTGTGCAGAATTGGCTTCATAAATTGTGGGCTTTTATTCAAATTTGCCGTAGCCTAAATGACAGCCATTCTTATCATCATAACGTCATAAATAATTCTGAACTGTCACGTCGTCATCAAATAGCGTATAAGTCATCAGGGCGACGAGTACTCGTTCAATACATGAATACCGTCACGTGCAAAACGACTAACTCAGTGGAAGCATCGAATTGTTGCAGGTGATGCACTGCTTCAGATCGGTACGACCGTATTTCAGCTGGTCTGTCTCTCGATGAGCATTTGTCACAGACAGACACCTCCTGTGTCCCGAAATGTTGTTACCAGTCGGTATACCGTCCTGTCATTCGGTATTTATATTTGGAATAAATAAGGTTTGATAATGTGAGTGGATTTATCTGGCTCCAAATAATGACCACTGTCTTGCTGTTTTGAACACTGTAATGAAATTTCGGGTTCCATAAAAGACGGGGAATTTCATGAGTAACTGATCTACTCTCAGTTACTGTGCTTCATACATTGAGTTCACTCAGCTTCAAGATTTATATTAGAATAAATTCTAACACTTCAAAGCCGATACGCATTGCTAAATTCTTTACGAACAGCAGAAAACTATTTCGATGCCAAGGTGTGTTTGGAAACAAACATATGTTCTGCTCGTGAATGTGCAACTGACTTGATCAGCAGCCTAGAACAAGGGTCACGACTCAGATGTCTCAGGCGAGAATGGGGGATTACCCATCGTTATTATACAGGGGTACATCTGCTCCTGATTTAGATTATGTGCCAAGGTACGTGATTTTTGTGAAACACATACAAGGTGAAGCATTTTGTAAGGAGTCGTTATGTATCTCAAGTAGCTTCCGGCTGTCTGGAAGTTCATTACAAGTTTTCGGAATTCAGTACGTCCCGGGATTGTGAGAGACACTTTGTGCGTCGAATACGCTGCAATTGGAACAATCTCTACTCTAACATCCGTCGGTAAATTGTGTTGTTCCGGCACAGAATCCTTTCTGGCAACCATATTGCAACAGCAGGAGAGGAGGATCGATGCTTGATGAGTCTCATTCTCTTCTTCCTGAACGTCTCTCAAGAGTCGGAGTTCTCGAACCGGTCGCGACAGCGCTGTTGCTTCACGTCGGGGAGGTTTCGTAACGCGGTCCGGAACGGCGGAGACTGGATTACAGAAAGAGGAAAGACTGAGACGAGACAGAGAGGAGAGAACAGATTGAAGGAAGAGATTTAAGAGACCACATACACTATTGATAGAGCAAGCTGGGTGGTAAGAAAGAAAGGACGACTGAAAGACAACGCACGTTGAGAATGATTGGATGAACGAAAGACAGTTGGATAAAAGAGCGGATAAATGGAAGAAATTAAGAAGATACAAGCACAAGAAACAGCATTGCAAATAAAATAGGTGTGTTGAAAAGAAATAAATGACCTAAGGATAATGAAAATTAAGTAAAGGGATTGAAGGAAAGAGGAACTTGACTGAATCAAGAAAAAGGTACAATAGAAGAAACACCAAAATTAGAATATAAATAACTAAGCTTAACTAAGTTTATGATATATAGAAACATGTGTAAGAGAATTAGAGAACATGAATATGATTTGAAAGATAAACAATATGAAAGAATCCCAATTAGTTCTTATTGAGGGTATAGCATTATATTTTTGCGTGTCTGTAAAATATGTTCAGCGATGAATGTAACTTACAACTAAGCTATATAACAGTTTTTGTACTACACAGTTTCCTCTGGATATTGTATGTTTATAGTTTATGTAATGACACTGTCATTAGCTTAGACTATATAGTTTCGAATAATGAATGATTAGTTAAAATTCCTATAAAACCAGAGAATTTATTCATCGTCTAAAGAGATGGGAAGACGGTAATAATTGGGTGGGCAACGCTGTAAAAGAAGTTGGTCTTGACATATCTGAAAATACGTACACTATCCGTTTGGATTCCACTGGATGATAGTATTTCACACTAGAATTTACATGAATGGAATTCAATAATTATATATCATAAAGACGCTTTAGTAAAAATTAATCACTTTCAGTTAATAATAGTTTTTATTTCTCGATGAAATAGTCGTACAGTAAATCTAACACAAAAACAACAAAACATCTCTTATTCTCGGGATGCTGATAATTCTCCCTTCTAATGAGATAATGTTTTGTGATGAGGCATATAACGAAGTGTTAAATGGAGGCTGTGAGAAGTTTTATCGATTTCCTCTGCCTCTCACTTTCTTTTTAAAATAGAAGCTAAGTGCTCAGACAGCGATGTGAAGGCTAAAGAAACAGATAGAGATAAAGTTATCCCTGTGCTTACACAAGACCCCGAGAGTTAGTCGTTCAGTTCTGCACATTTTCAGATGTTGATAATACGAGTTCACTGTTCCTTTAACTCCAGGAAGGATGAGCGAGATGTTACATAACTATCTCCTACTTGAGATATTAGGTTCTCATGTCGGCGAGTATGAAGATGATGGTCTGCTGGGATATTGTGCCGTGTAGTCTCGTAAAAGTTAACCGACGTTTCAGGGGTGCTCGCAGCCTCTATCGGCAGGGGTATCGCGCACCGCCAAGCTATTACAGTGTTTATATTATCGGCGGTATAAAATTACAAATCCCAAAAGCTTATGGATTTCCTCATATTTTTATATATTATTAGGGAGGTACGTATGAATGGACAAGTGGGCACGATGATACCACAAGCTTTACAGTCATTTCATTTTATTTGTGGTAACAAACATTTAAATAACTTCGTGTGTGTTGACGATCGAGAACTCTACGAATCCACATACGCAATGAACAAATATTTTTCAGTATAGAGGAACCTACGTTCATAGGTCGACGAATAAAATGATCACTTTGTACGTTAATTTTATAAATTACTACACAAGTGGATTCGAGGACGACGATGCATGCTATTGTATCATTCTAGGGCAATTATGTGTCCAGGGTCACTTTGTCTTCCTCTTCCCTTCCTTTTGTATTTGTCCGTGTTCTTTTTCGTGTCTCTGACGCACTGCATTAAATCAGTACGTCCGTAATTTCATCCGTTTTGTCCCTCAATGAGAATTTGCCACAGACAATCTGTTTCTGTGTCCCGAAATTTTGTTGCCGTCAGGTGTTTTGTTGTGTTATTCCTTAATTCATTGCCATGATACGCATTGCTAAATGCTTCAAGAACCGCGGTATACTGTTCCTACGCGAATTGATGTTCGATACTTAACACACGTTCTGCTCGTGATTACACCATGATAGCACCAACACAGCTTTTGTGCAACTAACGTGAGTAGCAGGGTTCCTTGACTTAAGCGTCACGAGGGAGGTTGGGAGTCTTTTACACGATTTTACACCGCTTCTGATTTAATTTTTACACAAGAAGTACGTTATTGTTGGGTTGCTTTTTAAATGGCTTATCCTGTATGTAGGTCCGAATATGAATCATGTCCAGTTACGCAGTCTAACAGGACGAAGAATGTTTTCCACTTATACTAATATGTGGAAATTAATTACCTTCCTACTCTCGGACACTCGCTTACTGCAGTGTCATAAATGATCTTTACCGAGCAATTATAGTTATAGAGACTGTGGGTGTGGCCGGGACTCGTGCTTCGTGTTTTGATAGTTTGTTAGTGTTTCGCTCCAGTGCCAATTCCGGAACTCCACTGACGGCGGAAAACAAATAAATTTCAGCCCGTCAGTTTCAATTTTATGTCCACCAAATGTTACGAAGTCTTCATATATCCAACGATATCAACCAATAGCGGTGTTACATGGGAGAAATTTGGTGAAAACCTATTGAAATTCAAGTGGGAGTGATTTATTTCGTATTTTAATTCTTAACCCTCTTTCTTATTTTATAAAGACTTTTTTTTTTACTTTTATCTCCTCCTCACTTTCTTTCATATTTTCTCCCATGCCTTCCACATCTTAGTAAATATTTTAACCCAAATAACATTCTAGAAATTTGGCGGTTGTAACTTATATAAGAATTCTAGTGGTTGTAACCAAAGTAATGTCGCAGAATTGTAGCTGCTATAACTCCCGAAATGTGAGAAGAATTTAGTTGTAACTCATATATCTCAAGTAATGTCACAGTAGAAGATCTGAATAAAACTGTGAAAATTGTTTTAGAGCATTATTTGCATTATTCGAGATCATTAATGTGCATAGTTCCGTCGTTTTGGTGATAAATGATAGAGGTTTCTACTTGCTCAGGTACCCCATAAAGATGTATTTATAGGCCTCTGGATTTTAAGCGTCTTCTTGGAAACGCATCATCAGAAAGTGCTTTCTTGTTCATATTTAACACAAAATGACTGAGTGCTCGAAGGATGCAAATCCACTCAATTATTGAACCAAACTAAATTAGGAATGACCGAGTTGTCTGTGTTAATGTGATAGTACAGGATGGACCGTGTGCGATCTCGAACTGAATGTGAGGTCTTGCATGTTGTAAGGAATCCTTCACTCGAGAGCTGTTAGTTCCACGTGCCCTTCGGAATACCCGGAAAATATAGTCAGGATGAAACCATCAACTTTTATTAAGTGCGCAGGGAACTGAGAAAAATACTAGAACAGACGAATAGAAAAGTAATAAAATTCTGACAGTTTGTACTTTAAGAATTGTTTAATTTCTTGCTTTGTTTCTATCTACCCTCTTGTCTTTAATTTTTGTTTCTTTCTGTTTCTCTGTATTTATTTCGGCCTTTCTCTTTTGATCTATTCTTAATTCTTTGAACACGTTCCTTTCATTCGTTTACTCTTTCCTTCCACTGTGGTATCTTCCTCATATTTGTCTTTCCATTCTCGAAAGTGTTATACCATACACTGAAAAGCAGTATCATGTATATGTGTGTTCTGAGGTACAGAACGAGAATTGCTAGTCACCATAGTCGAGTAATAAATTTCATTAGAGTCAGGCTATACTCCAGAGTTTTGTGTGGTTTTTGAAAAAAACGTCACTGTTGTTCACATGTAATTGCACTCCCACTCACTGCGATCTACCTTACCTACGTTTTCAATTTGTAAATATTGTTCTTATGGTTCACTGATCCTTCGGGTTTGCTTCGCGATCACGACCAATGATGAATCTCTTGCCTGATTAGTCTGCATCCGTGCGTAGGCAACGGAAATTGAAATTAATTTTCGAAATACAGCATTGAATTAAAAAATCACACAGCGAAGGCTTAGATAAAGATAAAGGAAACGATATAAAGAGAAAATTTAGACCTGCTTCGTTCTTCTAAGTTCGTTTCAGTCTAATATTAAAATATAATTTGTGATTCCAGTTAACATATTATAATCAGTTTAATAGGGGATATGTTTTCCTTCGATTACCCTGTTGCTGTTCCATGCCCATGGCGAATGGAGGCTGAAACATCCGGTGTAAGGAGTGGCTCTGAGTTGGTTGAAAGCAACGAGACCCATGGGGCCTCTCAATGTGCTAAGACGGAATTTAAAGTTCTTAAACTTAAATTTATTTCCACTTAATATTGTCGAAAAGGTTTAGATTCAACTTAAAAGTGTTCCTTTTGGTGACAGTTGTTTTCAATCTTTTATAAATTAAATGATAAAGGCTACTAACTTTGTGGCCTTGATTCTGGTCGCGTAAAAATTACTTAGCATCCTCTGAAAACCTATTTTTTATATAGGTTTTTATCCCAACGGTCTGTTAATCAAGATCTTTGAAGAACTTTTAAGCCCGGTTGCCTTTAGATGCTTCCCTTTCTGCACATGGAATATGACAATTATGATTTAATAATTTACAAATTAGTAGTATATTTCGAGTCATAATTTTCTGAGAATTGTCACATACAAATTATTATAACAATTGTAACATTGTCATACTTGTAATTTTTGACACAGAAATCTTGTATGCATCTACATATAACCACGTAACATTCCACATACTTGGTTTTATTGACTAATACACCTTAAATCTATGTTATTCTCTCAAAGCGAAAGACCTAATTTTAAAAATGTGTAACAATTTATTCCTCATTTCAAGGGCATTTTATATGCGCCTGACACAGCCACAGTTTCCTAATTGCGTCTCGACGCGTTTGCATTACGTTAATTGTAATTTGTTGCTTTATTCGACCTTCAGTTGCCAATATCTGCGTCTAGTGACGTACGTTTCGAAGTAATTTTTAAAAGTACAACATAAATAATATCGATTGTAGGTCTCATGAAGCATGTTTTAATATTATTTCATTGTGTGCCAAAATACATTGCAAAGTTGCAAATTGATTTGCGCTGGTATTACTCCAAACTCAGGATTTCGCTCTACAACCGTTTTGGTATTATTGATTTTTTACGAGTCTATTTTAACTCCGTTTGTATGTAGAGTCGAATGAGAAAGTGATATTGAATTATAATTGTCGAGGATGTGAAAGGAGGCGGTCGTTATGTAACGGCACTAACGCGTTTTCAGTGGGAAGGTGTTTATGTCAAGTTTTTCTCCCACTCGCTGTTAGGGTGGGCCATACGTACACACGCGCAAACGGACTTGATGGTACTACATAAGATTTTATATAAAATTATTTAAGAGGTTAAAAAAGGACATTGCCGCTTTCTTTCCACACGTAAAACCGCATACCGTCGGATTTAAAATGCGAATGAACAGCCAAAGTGACATTAACACGACATAAATTATATTAAACTTTTCTTCGTTGTTACAACTAAATATATGAAAATTTCATAAATTCAGCCTAATCGTATATTTTTCATGATGATGGTAGCTACAGTTATACTCCGTGTATCTACAAACTGGTTAAAGATGAGGGGGGGTGATAGGTCTTTTCGATTTTGCCTCCGGAGCAAAACGGCTTGTTCCGCCCAGCGAATGACCACCGAAGCACGAAACTGAAAGAATGGTTTTGCTTTCTGACATGCAGACGGCAGGACTAGTTTTATTTCCACACTGACGTTGACTTTATATCTGTAGACGCTCTGAATTTTATGACCACTTGGCGAAAGAAGCGAGACGGACCTCAGCATTTGCGATCCCCAAGAGCTTAAAGTCGTACACTCTCTTCTCGAGCCATGCCATAATGATCGACAGTATACAGAGTGTTTCAATAAAATACTAAGGCATTATAGTAAGCACAAACATCTATACATATATCGACTAAAATAATTAAAAGAATTATTATTTCTGTACTATTTCGAATGTGGAGTTGGTTACAGACCTCCGTAAGACTGCTTGCAGTACATTTCTTTTCTCAGAAAATTATTAATTAATTATTTACATGGTCACTATCCCTTCTCTTAATTTGTGGCCGAAATGGATATAGCCATATTATGAAATACATTCAGCTGATATTAATATTCTCTCATCAGACCTCCTTGTTGTTATTTTGTGTTCCGTCCACAAAGCCAATTCAATTATATGGTATCGTATCTGCCTCTCTCCTTTCTCATCTCCGAAATTACTGAACTGTTTTCTATTAGATTTTACATTACACCACCCCCAAAAACTGTAGAGAAAATTTAGTTTGATTCGTATCTGTCCAATATAACCCTTGCTCTCCACCATGCTCCATTCTAATTCTTTTGATTCAAACAAAACACATCGTACGAAAAAGTTGGCGCATAAGATGAAAGCTCCAATAAGGGCTGCAATTCTTGTGTGAACATTGAATAGAAGTCAATTCCACTACTGCTAACAGCGTTCTTAAAATTATTTGTGCCTATTTCAGGTGTCTGGAATGACAACCGAGGTATATTCGCCAAGCAATTTTCATTGTTCATGCAAGGAACCCTACTTCTGACACCATGTTGCAGACCCACCCAGTAAGGTTACACTATAATCACCCCATGCAACTTTAATTAAAAGTAGACACTTGTCTGGACAACCAATTATCGGAATGTTGAATATTAAAATCACGCCTCCTACTGCATTAAAATGAGATTTACTTAAAAACGCAATTAAAAGTGGTTCCGAACCAATGCTAACGATAAACAGCAATTAATCTTTATCACTCTTACCGTAAATCTTGAACAGTTATATTTTCTTGTAACTGATACCATTAACATGCCGGTACCAGAGACGGCCGGCCTTGGCAGGTTATTTTCGGTATTAAGAGATAAATTCTTAGGTTATTAATAAAATGATCACAAATGCTTAGTAGCTAAGCATCTTGAAGGACAGAAATGTTACCAGTTTAAGGTACCTATTATCCATTATTAAGCATTCTCCTGTGGGCGGTCGGTAACTCGGCTTTATTTCTGTAAGATAACTTTTATTAACTGTTCTTCCGAGTGGTCTGTTCCCTTCAGATTTTCCAACAAAAACTGTGTAAACACTTTGGCTTTTATAGCAACAGCAACCTCGGTACTTCCCATAGGCATTGGTCTTACGAACCGCTATTTTTATCAGCGTGATATTTTCAAAAACGTAAACCCCACTCCCCCCCCCCCCAAGGCGTTTAGTATAATACTATGACTTGTATTTGTATAAAATGTATTGTACCGCCACGGTGGCCTAGAGGTTAGAACGCTGGCCTTGTAGTCCTGGGG
>NW_019060399.1:401145-412797 GCF_000696155.1 Zootermopsis nevadensis | reverse complement strand
GGCAATGGCAAACCACTTCTGGATCATCTGCCAAGAACTTATATGAACAGGTCCCAGTCCGAGAAAAGGATGGAAGGATCCTGTTCATATGGACCTGTCGTTAGACAGAACACTGAATAAATAATAATAAAAAACATGTATTGTATTATTATGACTTATTGTACATCCTATTGTCATCTGACTAACTTATGGATCCATGGAATGTAATAAAGATATATGAATGTATTGTTATGCAATTGAGCGCTACTTTCAGTTGATATGCAGTTCCTTTTATGTGATTAAGGAATATGAATTCAACAGTATTTTGGAAAAAGTTTTATTAACGATATAATAAAAAGATAAAATACAATTAAAAACCATTCATCATTTGCGCTGTCATTTGACGTGTAGTACAATTTATAAGTTTTTTTATTGTATGCGTAATAAGCGAGTTTATTACTGACGCTTGAATCCCTAAAGTTTATGGTTTCTATTGGCAGAAAATTAAATTTTTGTTTAGTGCAATGTTCTGTACGATGCTCCGATACATCCCAGTATATCTTGTTATCGGTCTTAGTTACGAGATCCTGATACAGCGGGCTGTGCGGAATACCACAATCGTATGCACTGAAATTGCTAAACAGCACTAACAATACAAGTCTTTTGCAAGAGTGCGTAATTAAAACTTCTTTTGAAATTGACGTTTAATTTATACTCTTACTACATCTAAGGAACATTGTTCTCTAATACGCAGTAATATAAATTAAATTATAAGAAGCGAAAAATACAGAAGAGAAATGTATTCATAACGTTGTTTCATTTGGTTCTTCAAAGTAGTGCTTCACTGACGGAACAGTAATTTTGATAAGTTCTGTAGAGACATCACTGCACACAGCCTTGTATTATTTTTCTTTGTGTTTTGCAATACGGTATCTGAAAAAAAAAATATTTCAAATAAAATTCGTAGATATGAAAGAGATCTATAATTTCTATCGACGAATTTCTTTTTATACGACGAGCCTTTTGTAGAAGAATTGTAGGTTCAGTGTAAGCGTAATGCAAAGTACTGGTTACATTGGACCTAGTATAAGAACCAAAATAAAATTCGCTAAACAAAGTTTAATGTAAACCCGCAATGACATGTTTTATTAAATTCTGTAGAATATTTTCGGATTCTGGAAACAGAAGGTACAACATTTTGCCGTTTTAAGTGACATACGTATATTTCTTCAGATTCTTTTGCGACTTTTCTTATCTCGTTAGCTTTGATGTACTTTTTTTTTGGCAAATACGAATCTAATCGTATTACTTGCATTTCACTTGGTATATAACACACCAAAATATCTGCAATAAAAACTGTACGCCTTAATTTGATCTGTATTTTATGTTCAGCACCAGTCCTTCTATCTAAAATATCTCGACAGCTTTTATCTTTAAATGTAATAATAATGTATATTATTAAGCTGCTGTGACATTTCAAGTAGGAGTGCGCTACTTTATATTTGTCATGTATTGGCCGTTTCTGTTTCTTGTAAAAATTTAAACTCAGTGGTGTTTTACTGTCATTATTTTGTAAAAGTGTTGCTTATAATCTGTTTTTTAAATTTAAAATCAATCTGTCGTCCATAAAATAGATTGAATATGTCTCATAAATTTATAAATGACCCACCACAACTTCGTTGTTACTCGCTAAATCCATGCATTTATGGATTAAATTTAACATAGCAGCAAAGAATTTCAGACTAATTACTTTTATAATTTTGTAGTTTTAATGCGTCATGTTTGTGCTTAATTCAGTAATATATTTATTTATTTCCGTCAGTACACAAACTTAGTTGTTAAAATTGGTGTTATTAAAGCTAAAACTTTAAAATCTGGCGCTTATCATCGCTATTACGATGTTACAATATTTTAGCGCTCATTATTTTATTTCACAACATGTTTCAATGCAACCGCATCATCTTCAGGCTAAAATGTAAACTACAAAACAAACAAATCAACGATAGTTGCATAATAAATATACATTAGTTTTAAAGACAAAAATAGCGCCAGATTTTAAAGTTTTAGCTTTAATAACACCAATTTTAACAACTAAGTTTGTGTACTGACGGAAATAAATAAATATATTACTTTTATAATATCACGATGTTCGCGTGTATAACCGGTTGCTCCTAAACTCAGGCGAATCGACAGATTTTAGCGAAAATAGGCAAGAACGTCATGAGGTTGCCTCGCCTTTATTCCCTACCATACATGTGTATGCATATGTATTTTATTTATTCAAATGAACATGATGTTCTTGTGAACATTTTGGGTGAGAAAAGATATGCAGGGTTTATTTCCGTCAGAATTCGTGCACAACGCCTATACTTGGCTTCTCGTTTGATGACGTATGATCCGTAAATAATTCTACCCACCATGATGCATTTGAGGTTGGTTTTATAATTAAATATTGTAAATTACATTTAACTTCTCTTTGTTTCTTTATTTCTTCTTCCTTTCTCCCTTCGTCTGATTTCTGTACACAAATGTGCAAAGAAAATTTGTAACTCAACATTCCTGTCATCCAGCAATCACTGTGGAAAATGTAATAGGAGGTCTATTATAAAACCGAGGCAGCCTGGTTCTCTTTTGGCGAAGAATCGAGAGCCGCCACTGCTTGCAAGTATATTGACGCACAGCATCTTGTTTTATTCCTTCTGAACTCCTATTGTCTCCGAGGGGGTTCAGTGGAATGCCTGTGTTGTCGGTCCCAAATTGCTCTCTCTCTCTCTTTCTCTCTCTCTCTCTCTCTCTCTCTCTCTGTTTATTTCTCACAAAACGCTACGTCGTTTCCCGCTGTTTGTCCATGCTGTAGGCCTATCGATTTTATTTAAACACAAAGAGGAATGTGGTCACTGTGTACCTGACGTGTGTCCATGGTAGCTTGGAGAACGCAAAAACGTTCGTTGCTAATTTGTTTGTATATGCGATGATGATAATTATTGTAAATACAGATATATTTCGTCCTTTCTTTTATCACACACATTGTACTAAAGTCATGTGGTATAAAAGACCACTAACATTTCGTAACGTAGAGTAACTAAGCTTAGCTTATGTGTCTAGGAACTGAGGCATCTTTCCTTGCGTTTTGTTAAAGAGTTCGGACACAATACTTAGAAATAAGAAAATATCGTAAGACTTGAGGTTCTCACAGCGGTGAGTATGAAGATTTCTGTCTTCTGGGTTGTTGCGCTGTATAGTCTGGTCGATGTTAACTAACGTTTCAGAGGTCATACTGCCTCCGTCATCAGGGCCTGATGACGGAGGCAGTATGACCTCCGAAACGTTGGTTAACATCGACCAGACTACACAGCGCAATAACCCAGAAGACAGAAATCTTCAAGAAAATATCGGTTGAGACCAAACATATTTATATTCTCCTACCAGTTTCATTCGTCTTGTGTTGCACTTCTGTTGCAGAAATGATCGCTGACATTCGTAATATAGAACTACGGACACCTTTTATCGCTCGTTAAGTAATTATGAATAGACGCAATTGAGCCTAATAGATTGTTTATTTGACGACAGTATTTTAACTGACAAGTCTTTGTGCAGAATTCACGAATAAGTAGATTCAGGAAGTCGTGAAGTGACGTAGCCATCAAACTATAATTTAATGATTGAAATGTATCATAATTTTTACACGCCTATGGCCGTATCTGTGTTGTGTTTAACTATGGATATGACGGCGGCTAAAATATCTCTGAATTTATTCTTCAGACTTATCCCATCTTTCTTTCAAGTTGCATTGTGTATATAGAAGTGTGGGACGTTCCAGCGTTTTATACAATTTCAACTCTCTCTCTCTCTCTTTTTCCTTACATATTTTAACGCGCTGATTTACACGTGGAGTGTACTGCCGGTGTATAGGTTTGTGTGTGGCTGTTAAAGATAAAGCCCGGGGTGAGGGATCGAAACTGCCGTAACAAAGTGAGGAACATGAGCTTAACTATCTCTCCCGCCGCCAGGGTCGCACTGGAAAATTTGCGCATCGATAACTTCATTTTGAAAATGAGCGAGTGGAAAGTGTACTGCAATGGAATTCGTAAATTTTTCATACGTGTTCCTCGATATTTTATACACCTCTTTTATCTCGATGTCCATATGTTACGAGTGCAAGTCCAGTGTTGCAAAACCAATCAGTCCACAGGTATCACATTACAGGAGGGTAGAAAAATATTTTTACTTATAACGTGTTAGATTAAATATTTACTATACTGGAAAGTGTTAAACATATAAGCTCTACAACTGACTTGAATCATCGTTTCTGTGCAGTGGTTCGGATTCTTTAAAATTAAGTTGAACATTATTTACCCTAAGGATTACAGTACACTGACGCGAAATAAAACTCATCCGACAACTTGTAGTGTAAACTCCTTAATATCAAATTTAATCAAAATCCCTTTAAAAATTTCAGAGATATAACAACGTATAGTGCTCACAAGAACGTACCATTGGACGCTACCCTGATCTACTCGAATCAGTCTCACTTCTTCATACCCTATTTTCCAAATCCATTTTAATATCATTTACGTGTTCCTACCTAAATTGTATATGAATTTACGTTTGTATATATTTCGCCTATCTACTCTTGTCCTACACGTTTCCTCCACATCACTTGCCCTCGTTTCACTTTCTTTACAATCTGCTTTTATTTGATATTTTAAGTTTTCTCTCCACGTAGGCATATCCTTCGAACTTCTGTCTCACTGTTCAGTGCGCCACTGCCTCTGTTCCTTCTTCCAGACCGTGAAGAAGCTTTCCAGCTAATTTCAGAAACTCTCAACGCTGCGAGGAATCGACCTCAAAACTCAACACTTAACGATCACTTCATAAACTGCCTAAATTTCTTGTACCACAGCTTATTCATATCCTCTTCATACTCCTGCCCTTTCTTCTTTCTCTGATCTCTTTCGTTTGTCCTCTGCAGATTAGGTTGTTTCGACTTCACATCCAAACCTTTGAATTCAATCCCTGTATTTCTTTATCATTTATGTTTGTAGTAAAAAAATCGATTCTTGAGTCTAAGTAAACTTGTAGTTCCCTACCAAGATTGGACGATCGGTTGGGGATAAAGAAATTTGAAGATAGTACTGTGGAATGTATAAAGGGAAACAGAGATTTGTTGAATATTCTTTATCTACGGGATAAGGACTTAGTGTTATTTCCAGGTCAGCAGTAGGTGTATATTTATAACGTGTCTACATACGCTTTTACACTTGATTCATGATGTGATTAACTCTATAATTAACGCCCATAGCAGCAGACCATGTCAAAATCGTTAAATTATGGAAACTGCGATTCCGTTGTCAGGGTGTGATAGTGCTAGATGTCATTCACATACTTACAATAGAGAGAACTGGCTGTGAGTTAATACAAATCGATGTACATAATGGGGGGTAATTTGCTCAGAAAACCAGACGAGCCAAAGTCGGAATTAAACTGATGTACGCAGTGGAATATTGTATGTGGCACCAGAATAAGAGACGTAAAGCAGATCAGTAAGCTACTACCTAGTAAAATCGAAGTGCATTTTAAAGGTATTTTACCATTCTAGTGCTAAAAATCAAGATATCCTTCACTGGATAATATTATTAGATAATATGAGCCTGAACCAAAAACTTTATTAATAACGAAATAGCATAATTGTGGGTCTTCAGCTACGAAATCTTTGGCGTTAGAAATAAATAGATAAAATGTGGTATTAATATTTTTAAAACAAACTCAACATTGAAAGGGTTACCACTGCAGTACTCGGAGACTGGAGTCATAAACGTGTCACTGGATGG
The DNA here is from genome assembly GCF_000696155.1 of Zootermopsis nevadensis. The sequence goes on along the minus strand of NW_019060399.1, from coordinate 406,987 downwards.
TGACTATCAACATCAGCAGATCAGACGTTTTATAGATTTCTAAAAGCAGATACAATTCTAGGAAATCTTGATGACATTTAGTTCTCTTGCTTATCTACAATCTGACTAAATTATAACTTGAAATCCCTGTCCTCTGAGTGTTTCAGCCTCGTGTTTAAATTACACATTTTGAGTTCGTTACTAATACTTACACTGAGTCTATATGCAAGAAACTCAGTTTCGTCTGTTTTGTGTTATTTCCATCAAGTTGTGTAAAAATTTACGACTTCCATATATTAAGCCTGTCCGCTGCCGTTTGTCTGTATATCACTCTTTTAGCCGTAGGTTCAATATTCTTTGTCACAAGTGTAGCTAAACTTAGCTGAGGTCTACGCTGTAATACAGCTTAAGGAGTTCTGCACATATGGGCTGTAATACCACGGACCGATTCCCTTGAAACTTTATCTCTCAGTCTGAGAGAAGAACACAGATGGAAATTGTTTAAAAAGAGTGCCGAGGAAAATTTTTTTACTTGCAAATGATTAATCAGTACATAAATTAAGAAAATTACGCTGTGAGGAACATCATAAGATACATCATCTAGTAGGCCCATAGTCAAATCCATTAATTAAGATGGATGAAACAGACAGGACATGTAGGACGCATGGAGTAGATGGGACTGTACAAAATATTCATCACAAAAATCTCAAAACATCGCTTTCGATAAATATATACGTAATGGAGGAAAATACATAATTTAATCTAAGAAAAATTATTTTTGAGTTTATGACTGGATTTAAATGGCTGTCGGTGGGGGTCTTATGGCTAACATTTATCAGCACGATGATTATCGTTAAGGCTTGATAAGAATTGGAAATTTCTTGTCTAGCCAATACTTTTCAAGACCTCAACGTGACCGTATATGATTGCGCTGATTACGTTTGTTTTGGTAATATCGAAGTTAATTAACGTGTTTAGTGTTTTTATGAAAGTATCATATGTGTTTTACATGATTTTATTGCATTTCTTTTAATTTTGGTGATGCTGTTATCTTTACGGTTCTCCGAGACATTTAGCAAAGCAGTCAATTCTCAATACAATCGCTCTATTTGCTTCCACGTATCTGAGTCTTAAAGTATACGACGACAGTAAAACAGACAATAAACATCTACTAAGACGAATACGACACAGATAACCTAGAAACATTTGACCTTGTCTTGATAAGCTACATAAATATACGAATAGACCTCTGAGTCCCTTCGACGATTCTTTTCACTAGGACGGACACATTTTAATAGTTATTTGAAAACGAGCTATGTCTGGCAATAGCAGGATCAGACTGTAATCCTCACGTAAAATTCAAACGTTTCTTTTCCCTGCTTAATATGAATTTGTGTCAGTGACAACACAACACCCGATATTCACGACAGCAGCTTGTATCTGACATAGTTTGTACCTGGATAACTTACTTCTTACAGTGCGGTTTTAAAATCAGTAGCATCTGTGACACTTGAACAAAAAGCAGCAGACAAAATAAGAATCACTCTTTTTGAAAATCCTTTGGAGTAAAAAAAGGGAGATTGTAGTGACTAGCAACAAATTAAATAATTTCGCTATTCTGGTTACAAATGGTCTCGGACCGGATGTGGCTCGCGGGCCGTTAATTTATTACGCAGATATTGACTACCAGGTATTACTGTTTCTTGTAACACAACAAATACTGCCTCTCGTTGAGAAATGAATGGAACTGAGACACGTAGATAACTCCGTCATGGAAATTAGTGTGATAAATTTAGATTAGACGAATAGGAGTTACGGTAACTTTGGAGCCTGTAGACGTGTAACCAATACTAAAATCGGTGGAAAACGTGGGAAAACAAAGAATCCAGTATCATGATGCTTCTATCTGGCCACTCCTAATGCCATAAAAGTTGGGAACGCCTACTGAAGAGTATTTCGGCTATAAGCAATACAACTACGTCGGAGAAGTTGCCGCCGTATCACGGCGGTCAAGTAAATAATGATTCATTAAAGACGGGACAACAAAAACAGAACAAATTTCGGGAGTTCGAGAGTTTATGTAATTTAACAACGCTGTTTCAATTGCAAAGGATGTACAGCACCGAATAATACGTGAGGAAGGAAATGAATGGTCGGTAGGTAAGGATTTGTAATAGGATAGCCTTGGCTAGTTTCCAAGTACTATACCAGCATTCGGCTACATAGACTGGGGAGAGCAACAGGGAAATAAATAAAATGGAGGTAAAGGTACACGACAGAAATGATTAGAAGAGAATCATACTCCAATGGAGGTTCAATATATACGCGACCAAGGACTATTATCAAAGATATGTCCTCTTTCATGAAGTTACATATATTCGTCTTTCGTGTTTCGTTTCTTGCGATAACCTGCAGGATTTCTTCTCACAGTCATCTTCATTTACTCTGGCGACCTCTCATGTCTATTTATTTTAGTTACAGGGTTTATTAGTGGTTATTATGATTGTCGTAAACCATCAGGCCGACGGACATGACAGAACTAGAAGTTGTTATACTGTTTTTTCCTTCGTTATACAAATTCGGGAATGAGGAAGGACGTCTTTGATCTCGCCTTCGGCCAAAGAATGAGTTAGTTCGTCTCTGCCTGCAAGTACAAATGGCAACACAGCAACACGAGTAGTCAATTAATTTACTTCGTTGTTTTGGTTAGTTGGATATTCACCTGGATATTTCATTAGGTTCAGCCAGGAATTCAAATAATATACTGATGAAATATAAATCACAATCCAGTAACACCGTTTATCAGCTTTCTAAAATAGATGGTTATTCAGATACCTACTTTATTAATAAGACATTATTTGTTTTTTGTTAGTTTAGTCTTCGTTGAGTTGTTTGTTAAGTAACATGGCCTTTTAGGTCTGCTAGTTTAGGATTATCAAAGACCATACCTGGAACTACGTACCACAACACAGAAATATCCAGTTTGTGTAGTTGCCTGATTATCTCAAGATTATTTTAATATTCTGATTATTTTCTTTCCTACGTAGACCATTCTGCTTTATTAAGAAGACTCGTAATAATGTAGTTATCGCAAAAAAAATCAGCACAAATTTGTTTCACTGTCTCATGTTCATATTAATCTTTGTTAACTGTTTGTCACATCCCTCTGTATAGCAGTTAACTCGTTAGGGAAGTCAGAACCTGATTGTAGCCCGGCTCATACATATTTTATGAAGGCGTCCCGCATGAAATCACAGTCGCGGAGGAAGCAATGCTCCCTTGGAGAGGATGGGATCGATCATGGTCCACAGGGAGTACGTCCTGCGTAATTAAACTCCGCTCGATTGGAAAGACCTTAACGTGAGGAACACTTTATATAACACTTCGTACTACACGCTGGGCCTACTGGTCGTGTCATATTAAATCTTCAGTATTATCAGACATTTTCGATTATCCGGCCATTCTTCTGTCCCATTTAGCTTGGAAAATCGGGACTCTACTGTATCAGTATGGAAGTTAATGCTATAAATTATAGTGTTCTTACAATGATGCGCATAAAATAAATTCATAATTTGGAAACCATGTAAGCCCGCGTGTTCGAATTTTTCATGTCCGCAAGTATTCGACAGATTTATGTTCTGGTATTGGTAAACTTATGGAACGAACTGGATTTTTGTTTATTTTGGCTCTTTCATATGAACATTTGTGGATATGGTGAAATTTTAACGAAATATAATGAAAATAGTTTCTGACTTGTACATTGTGGTATCTGTTGCATCCGCAACAATACAGGTATCATCAAGGGGCCGGCGAAGTATGAATAATCGTAACTAATCCATTTGAAATGTGTGCTCCGCAATGGAACATTTCGAAAATATTTTCATTTATCTGTGATAGGTCTGTTTGGGCCGAAATATGTAGCTCTTATAAACACCGAACGATGTCAATAAATTTTTATAAGTGTTGTGTGTGACGGTACTATAACTTGTATTTATCTACTTTGAAACAGGTGAACACAACAGGATGCTTTAATTTAACATTAGATTCTCGCTGTCTAGCTCTATATTTCTGCTATAGCGACCGTCCATTTATTGATCGACGTCTGGTTATTTAAACGGTTTCGGTAGGATTTAAAGCCGTGAATCGATGGCCACGAACACGTCATTAATGCTCTGCTTTGCTACCCTTTCTTTGCAAAATCGAAATTCCCACCTCTAAACCCTCCGTGAAAATGGTGTAAGGGCTGAAAAATAGTTCACGACCAGGCGCAGATGAATTTGAATTTAAGATGGTTGTGTAAAAAAAAAACACACAGCTGCAGCTCGGCGGGTGGGTGCAACAGTGATTCATGTTCAATACAGTTTTCTTCTATATTTAATGTCCGACATTTAGACACAAAAATGTCAGAATCATTTCATATGTCTGCACCAAGTGGCCCTATTATGTGACACGTATTGTACAGTCCGCTTCCGTAGAAGGCTACCATGTGCATCACAATATAGTAACTTGATGTGCATATTGAAAGTTTTATTTCGAACAGAAGTTAAGTTAAATATTTAATGATTCACGTGCTATTCAATGATGTTGCTCCCACTGCGGTAGTTATATAGCGTCAAATGAGATGCAAATGTAATTATTATTTGTGTATTTTGTAGAAAGTTGCTATGACCTATTTGAAAATTGTTGTGAAATTTGAGTGTGGATGCTGAGGAAGATAACTGAAAATCTCTAGATAGTCATTTTCTCCGCCACGACCAGGACCAAGTGGCTCCCGAATGGAAGTCTTAAGCTATTCGATCTAGTTCAGTAAGAATGCTATATGCTTGCCTTGCCAGTCTAGTGGCGCTGTTGTAACCTCTGAAAGCCCCGACTGTCATCCACTTCCATTAAGGAAGATTTACCTCTTCACGTTTCTACACAAGTGATCCCGACCTGGAAAATAAAGCTGAAATTACTGCCAAAAACAAATAATTTACATATTGCTCCTGGCAGTCGTTCCTCTGCAAAAATTGAAGAACTGACTGCTTGGAGTGCGAATAATTACCAGTTGCGCTTTTTTCTATTTTGAATACTTCATAAAGGGTTCCCCAAAACGATTTTCCCCGGTTAAATTAGTTGTTTATATATTTGCTTCTGCAAGGCTAATTGCATCAAAGACAACACAGTCTGAAACCTATTTTCTCTTATAATTATTAATTTGCAACACATCCTAAAGTGCTTCGAACGTGGGTTCCAGATTTTAATGAGATATGTAATTCTTATTCTGTAGGGTTCTGACGATGGTGTATTACAATCTGAATCATTGAGGTTTTGGACATTGTCCATCTTCTGGTTATTCTAAAATAAACACGTTTCAACAATTGTGTCAGTTTTCGTCGTCAGGTGTTGGGAAAAGGAGAACCAATTCATTTGGGTCCGTTTCAAAGAGTGATTGAAGTTAGCTGTTTAAATGAACACAACTGAGTAGGTGTCCCTCTTCCCTAAACCTGAGCGCTGAAACTGATGCAATTTTCGAAAACGTACGTTTCTAGAATAACAAAATATGGGCAATGTCCAAAAACTCAGTAATTCAGAATATAATTCTTAATGTATACGCTAATTATCTGTACGATAGGCCGTTTTGAATAAATTAAGTTATAAACTTTGACTATTGCTTCACGTTTATATTAAATGAATAGGAAATATATTGAAATCCATTGGGTAGATTCCGAAATTAATATACAGACATAAATTCAGACACATACTTCCAATTATGCGTGCGTTTTTTTTACACTTTTTCAAGGACCTTATATATCCGTGACTAAAATATATTGGCTTAAGTTCTTTTGTGAAAATTACGCAAGTCTGATGTGACTTTCTTCTA
>NW_019060399.1:364966-394023 GCF_000696155.1 Zootermopsis nevadensis | reverse complement strand
GTGATGTTCTAATGTAAATCGAACATTTCGATAGAGAACATCATTTTAAATATTTAAATGTTAATTTTAGTAATATTTTAATATTTAATAGAAATTTTATTGTGATTTGACTGACAAGATTTAAACAAATATATATTTATCACAATATGACGCAACTTTATCATCTCATAAATATTTTAAGTAAAATGAAAACCCACTATTAGTTTTCAAATTAGTGCCAGGAGGGATTTCTTGGCCTTTGGACCAAACAGAAAATTATTCTTGGTCCGAGGAAACATTTTTGACCACCCTACCTTAGGGTTAGAGGCGCAGGTTTCGTACTAGTGTGTATCAGGTGAAATTATAATTTTATATTTTAATCTTCATTATTTTATGTGTTATACGGGAATTTAAAAGATTTCGAACGAAATGGCCGCAATCAATTCAGCACAGATCAAAATACCAGTACGCTTTTTTTCAGTAAACGACATCAAACTGAATTAGAGGAAAAGTGAAAATATTAATCGTCCATGTTTTCTGTTTTACTTACGAGATAGAACAATTTTAAAACATGCTGGATTAAACACCGGTCATTGAAACATCGTACTTCTGCATAAATTCCCTACTCTTTTGATGCAGTATAAGAAGGAATTGTGTATTAAATCCGTCATTTAAGTCCAACAAGTGGAGGAACTTTGACTTTAATGACGCTATTGTCCGCTTCTTGTGTTATTCTTATGTCGCTGTAACTTTCATCGCTGACAGCTTGGAAACAAATCCTCTACCGCCGCGCCGTTTGTGATTTAACGAGACGTCGGTTACTCCTTCGGAGCCGGATGAAATTGAAGTAGAAGGCAAGAGATGAGTAAAACAATGAAAGTACATATGAAATAAATTTTGCTACCTGTTCTTTAACCCGACATAATAAGCTTTGTAGAACGTCACACAGATTTGTCAGCTATATTTTCATTGTTGAATTTTGTTTCGCGCAAGTGCCTTCTTTTGTGTGTATAAGTTAAATTCATGGCATCACAGACATAACTTCCATTAGTGAAACGCCAAATCATTTTGATTTTACAAAGAACAGACAGGAGAAGTATTGTTGTCGCTGACGTTGTTAATTACTAGCTATTATGCATTCTTTACACGATGTTCATGAGATGAACGCACATGGCAGAAGTTATTTGTTCTTGTACTGTCTCGTTAAACATTCACATATAAAAAAATGTTTTAAATGAAAGTAGCAGACCGTAATTAAATACGTGTTTTATACTACGGACAATATTTGTATGGGTTTTTATATAGTATAAAATCAGTAAACTTTTATTTGAGCTCAATATAAGATATAAGTTATAGCACACTGATACGGATAAAAATAAATGTAATTATATAACTTGTAAACTCCCATATACCAATTTCTACTATAATTTGTTCAAAAATTTCGGAGGTAGGCCTACGTGGATATTCAGACGCGACCTTACTCATAACACATGCACGTCAGAAACGAACGCACAATTAATAATCCCTTTACTTACCAGCATCGCCGCTTCAGCCCTGAAGATGATGACAAAATATTTCTCCGAAGTGTTGGCATTTACCAACGAGTCTACACGGCACCAATGCCCGGAAGAATATCACCATCCTCATCGCCGTGGAAACCTCAAATATCACAGTAAATAATGTGTTTCCTGCAATGTTAATAAATTTGGCCAAAGAAAAATCTACTGATCATAGGGCACAATGAAGTTGGCCATGGTTTATGATGAGACAATTTCTTCTATGCCATAGCCTTCTTGAGCGATGTAACTAACTCATGGAATAGAGTTCTTGTGAAGATAATAGTACTCTCAACTAGTCAATAAATTTCCCTCCTTTTACAGAACCCAAAGGTTCATTGCCGTATTCACGAGAGGTCGCCACTGGTCTTGGTCGTAAGCCATATGACTCCAATCCACATCTTCCAATCCTGTTTCACTAAGATCCATTTTAATATTATCCTTCCATCTATATTCTGGTCATCCCAGTTATTGGGACACGTAGATAAGACAAGTTTTCAAACACCATTTCCGTTTTCCGCCCAGTCCTTCTTCTTAACTGAATCGAGAAATCTCACAAGCCACGCGTGGTCAGTAGAATTTATATTACATCAGCTGAAATATGGTGAAGGCGTAATAGCCAACTTCTCTTTTGTGTCAGGCCGAAAAAAGATTTTACGCCAGTATAGCCTTCCCTTGTGTAAGGTTAGCAGCATCCTCAATCTGTCCACTTTGTTGTGGATCACGTTACTATTCCAAGGCCTTTGTGTGTCACAGTGCTTATAATCCAGTCCCATCACCCTACTAAGCTTTAGCGGCTGAGCACCGTTTCATGGACGTAAATGTTTTTAACACATCATAAATTTTTAGTACGAGACTTTCCATATAAAAAGGCGTCCAAGATAATGGACTGCAGTGATCATTTCGATGTGGCTCTTGAAATTTACAATTGTAAATTTTAATGTACGACGCGTCGTTGGAAAACCCCTTTGGACACACCTGTGCCGAAAGTGTCTGCCTCCCTTATACCCGTCTTTTCAGTCGCATGCTTTATTAAACGTGGTGCTTAATTCTTTCCATTTTAATAGGGTATTTTTCCGTACAAATTTCAGTAAGACAGCCGTGCCTATTTTTGTAAAATCGACGTACAATATAACAAAGTACATTACTTTTTGTAAAATTTTTGTTCTCCTTTCTGTTTCGACAGTTTCTGTTTATTACAGACAACTTAATATTGATTTTCACTCTGTTTTTTCTAGTTTTAAATTGAATCTAGGCTCCTTTTTAGACAAATTTTACAGTAGCTTAAAATAATCGTCCACGAAGCGGGCTGTACCATCGTCAATTTTCGTAACGTGTTTGCGTAATAAATATCATGTTCCGGAGGATTAGTATGCCATTGGCTCAGGTCCATGCTTTATAAGCAATTTATGTTTATAACACTTCCAGGAATTAGTCTGTCTGCCGTTCTAATGACGTTTAGAAGTGGCTTAGGCTTTATCTCTAACAACGAGCTTCGAGCAACTCAAATATGAAGCACTGTATCGAGCTACAGTAGCAACCATACAGTCTGCAAACGGTTCAGTTGAATGAATCAAAAAGATGAGAACTAACTCTGTGGTACCTGCATGGCAGTTGGTAGTTACTTAGTTCAATTTGTATCTTACTTAGTTCAATAAAGAATTCCATGCCTGTAAAGAACCCGAAGGTGCATTGCCATATTTATAAAAGGATGCCACGTGACGCAATTCTGAGAAAGTTATATTTGGTCCACACCTTCATATCCCTTTTCTCTAATCCATTTTAATATTATCCTCTTACCTATGTCTAGTTCTGCCATGTGACTTCACTTGAGGTTTCCATAACAAAAATTTCAATTCGTTTTTCCTCCATGTGCGCTACGTGACATGTAAATCACATCTGTCTTGATTTAATCATCCAAAACATATTAGTCACAAGTTGCTAAGCACTTCATTTGTGACGTTTTCCATCTTTCTGTCACTTCCTCTCTCCTAAGTCCGGAAGAAAAATATGAGAGGCATTAAAAACTTACACAGATTGATCGAGACAGATCGAGCAGGGCCATACGTAGAAGAACCTGATTTCTGAGAATAAATTGCTGAGGAATTACATCCAACTAATTATTTGACGACGATAGAAGATCCTGATTGTTTAATGGGTAAAGATTTCAAAGGTGATCACATCATATTTTAATGTACCAATTCCTGTCTCAAAATTCATCCGGAGAGACCGAGAAGAAAAACACGATAAACCGCAATTAGAATAGCCGGTCAACGGGCCGCGATTTGTGTCAGAAATTCCCGAATATGAAGTTGGATTTCTAACAGCTACGCAGCGACATTTGATAAGAAAGTATCAGAATGGTGCCAAAAAGTATAAACACGCTTTTTATACATCGCCCGGAGATACTAATAGGATATCTAAACTAACGATTAGGAAGATTCTTAAGGAGACAGGGATAATTAGATATGTAACCGATCTTATGTTCTTTACAAAAACGCGTAACGTGGACAAATAATTTCAAATACATGCTTGTCCGAGCATATTTCGTTTCCAAATCTGCTACTAGGATTCCAGTTAAACTTGGTATATTGTGTCTATATTAAAGTAGTTATACGAATTTAATTTTTTTATATTTCTCCAAATAACACATCTACTTTCTATGAAACTTTATTATTTTTACAAAGTTTTTCAGAAACGTCTCCTCATTTAAAACATGCATGACCTATGCTTACATAAGCTATATTGAACCACTTAGTAAGCCCTTTAACCACTGATGATAACCCCGTGATAGTCGAAAAGAGTTTGGTATAATAAATATTATTAGTATAAGTGAATGAAATTTGTTGGTTTTTGTAACATATGGGTGTATACTAAACTCCTGGAACACTGTACCTAAGTTATTACTTATACTAAAACCCAATTTAAATAATCATAATGTTAAAAAAGGAAGTGTTGTACTGACCTTGGAGTAGACGATATCTTCAACTTTATAAAAGCCAGTTGAACATTTTCACAAGTTTTGAGTCTGTTTTAACATGACAGAGGCTGGTTTTTTTTTTTCAAATTTCTGTGAACCCTTAAGTAATCTTCAAGTCCGCACCAGAAACACTTGATCCACTCCACTGACACCCAAATAGTCCACTCAGTTATTCATCTTGTTGAACTGCAGCTTTAGTTATTCTAGATCACATAGTTAAGTAAAGTCCCTGCTTTCACAGCGCATAAACAAACATCCCTCAGAATTTGTGTTATTAAATCCACACAAAAATTCTCTCACTGTTCGTGTATGAGATGAAGAACTCATATAGGACTTAGCTCATTGTGTGCGACGTTTCATATGGCGAGTAAATACTAGTGTGACTAAGATGTGCTGCCAGAAAATTTTATTTTGGCTTGTTCGCTTATTTGTAACCCTTGTAATTGATACCGGAAGATATTACAAGAGCTCTGGGTTTATGTAAGCAAATTAAATGTAAATAATTATAGACTGACTAACTTACATTCTGGTTTTATAAGTCAGATATCTATCGCCGTTAGACAAGATCCTGAGTCAGTTTCATTCACTTACTTCTTTCCTAAGATCTATCTTAATGTTAACCTCCCATTTCTTTGGTCTTCCCAGTGGAAATTGAGCACCAGACATATTCAGGATGTACCAGATTCGAATCTCTGCCGGGTTATTGATTGTCCTGAATGTTTGTGGTTTCAACCAGTCTGTCCACGTGAATATAGGGATCAAACCTTCAAATTATCACCCACCGACATTTTCCAAATCCTTACCTAATCGACATTCATGACAATATTCTCGTTTCATTTGGCGCATAGCCTTGCAATTAGAAACAGTTCTTTAAATAACATTAGAATTAATGGTCAAGTCGAGTCCTCCAGAGAATTCCATATTAATTTCTTGGAACCCCCCCAACAAGAGTAAAATGTCCGGCGTATTTTAACCTTTTTGTTTTAATTGTTATAACAATTCCTGCGCGAATCATAAATTTCTTTATTATACTATGTTGTAATATCTTATTTCGTTTACTTAATTCTTATTGGGTCCACATATTATGTTAATTATTTTGTTTCCTAACACGTGTAATTTGTATTCTTTCCTTAATTAAAGTTATAACTTTAATTAAAGAAATAATTATAGACCGTGTTTCACAGCCATGTAAGACAGTTGACAAAATTGTTTCTGCATATAGCACTTTCGGAGCTCAATAGGCCCTACAACGAGAATTTTCTTACTAAATCCACAAAACTTAAGTGCACTTCAATAAATTAATTTGTTAGTAGGAATAAGTTGCTTTGATCTTTAAGACTGAAGACACAGATATCTTCTTTTTATTCATAAAGTTTGTGATTAGTGGGCAACAATTCCTTTACGTAAAATTTAGTGTCTAAAATATGAAGTGATGGTCTGGTTTAAACTAGCTCAGGATAGCTCCAGCGGCAGGATTTTGTAAACATGACAATGAATCGAATCCCGTAAGAATAGGGAATTTGACCAGCTAAGTATATAGGAAACCTTTTAGCAAAAATCCTGAGCCATGAAGGCGATTTTCACATAGCGCATAACATTATCGCAGTATGGGCTGTTTATATGTTAGTGTGTGTGTGTGTGTAATGTCCAAAATTTTCATTAGATTTCGATGGAATTTGGTATTGGGCGTTCACGCTGAAATCTGCTGAGTTAATTTAATTAAGTATTGTGCTGAAATCTGCTGAGTTAATTTAATTAATTATTTAAATTCAAAGCACATGTAATGCAATTCTGTGTCAAACGGCTTTAGCGCAGTTAAATCTAGTAGATCATGTTTTGAACGTGATATAAAATATACAGTTGGGAAAGTCTGGTTAAATAAGCAATGAATCATGGAACAATAGACTACATGCTTGTTATTTTCTAATGTGTATCACAAGTAATTTAGTATTATACAATATTTTAAAAACTATGTTTCATTTGTCTCAGACCTTTGTAGCAGTAAACCGATACTGCCGATTATTAAATTATCTTGTAAGTTTTTAATGCAGAACCTTTAGTATTAATTGTGTCGGTAATCCCAAATCCTTTTACTACTTTGAGAGATCCTACGTGCGGACGTTCCACTGTACATAACTTAAGCAGTTGAAAATCGTCGTTAAATAAATCAAGAACAAGTGGACACTGCATCACCGTTATGCCTCCGTTATATCCATTTTCTGCAAAGAACATTTAAAAAGAAAGTCTTCGTAGGATCACTTATTCCCTTTATTAATTTTGTTGCATCAAAGACGAAGTAATATAACTTTCTGAATGGAAAAACGTCTTTTGTTTTTTCACGGTTAATCCGTACAGTTAATACTGTTATTTCCATTTTCAATATACTTTCTCCGGATATTCTTCCATTTCTTACATATAATTTTATTTATGTCCTTAAATTCGCAACAGAGCAGGAAAATATCTCACATTTCAGTTAATTTGACAGCGTAATTATATTAATTTTTGACAGGAAGTTTACACTAGCACAATATTACACAGACTTTCCATATTTGAACATTATTTCCACTTAATCATTGACGATAGTATTCAAGTTCGATTCTATGTATCGTATGCAATTGAAAATTTGTTATTTGCATAAGAGGGAAACAAGTTCTACTAGTAAAACTAACAATCCCCCCCCCCCCCACTTCTTTTATTGTCTCCCTCGTTTTGCTTCTGCATATACAAAGTTGGTTTGTAAGTTTATGTAAATGGATGAACGAATTCGTGAATATACGTTCGCCTTTAAGCTCAGTAACTCTCCAAAAAAATTAAACCAATCGTAGTTTAGGGGCGACCACAGGCACTTAAACATACACTTCATCTTGACATCTCGACAATTTTTAACAACTGAATCTATAAAATGCACAAAAGTCTTCTCATCTTCGTAGAAACGATTGAAACCATAGCTGGCACGTCGCGTTCATGAATAATATGTTACTTGCTAGAGCTGGGAACCAGACAGGTCACTCACCAACTCCCGGAGGTTCGATCCAGCACCGGACGCTACCGTATCGGCGACTGCGAGCGTACCGGAGCATGGCGACGACTCCGTCACTCTGTGAAACAATCAGCGCCACTCGCGGCCCGACCTCGTGACTCCCTCCATTCATGAATACAATGCACAGACCTCGACAGTTGTCACACATGCACCAGGAATACGCGGATTCTAAGTTTTCGTAGGGACAACCCATAACAAAGTCATTATGGTTGTTTCCGTACACTTTTTACAGCTCTGCGTCACAAGGTTCACTGGGGGGGGCGTGTTTAGTAATGGCGCCGCACACATAAACAACGGCGTAATGACATCACAGCTCATTAGTCGTTGTTGTTTTCCTTGTTTCGTCGTTTCATGTAGAACTTGTCTCCTCTACTATTGCATCCCCTTATTCTGGGAATGACATCCATCTTTCGCTGTTATGTCGACACGGTAACTTTTCGCTCTTGGTAATGAACTGATTTGCAACAACATTTTTCTCTTTACATTTCTCCGTACTCTACCAAATGACAAAATTCCTCTGCAGCCTGTAACCTATGGGACACTGTATTTTGTTAGTGCTGTGCTGGAATTATCTTGAAAATCACTTTCGCCGTCCCACAGCAGACTCTTAATTTTTGTTACTTTCGAAATAATTATGGAAAACATAAAGTTGTAAGAAATTTTCTGGAATAAAAATGAATTTTAGGCCACTCTAAAAATGCAACAAAGTGAATGTATATGTTGTTTATATATATAATTAATTTTGGGAAAGAATTAAGAAGCTTATCAGATTGGAAACAAGTCTGTACGGGCCTCTGTACATCGAGCATAAACTTGTGGCAGTTATTCTTGAAAATTCTATGCTTCTTTTCAGCCGGAAGAAGGTAAATTTAAGTAGAACCCCTTCTATAGAATCTGATAAAACTCTCAACTAGTCAAAATCCCTGCCTTTTATAGAATCCAAATGTTTATTATCTTGTCACTAGTCCCAATCCTGAGCCAAATGAATGTAATCCACATCCTCCAACCCTTTTCCCTAAGATTCATTCTGATATTTTTTATCTAACGAATAACTTTCCATTACTGGCATAATTCCAAGAAACATTTGGCCAAACGTTACCCCTTTGTGTAAATAGCATTTGGAAATGAGATTTTGATCCAAGAGAGACGATTAAGCTCTGTCTAAAATGAATTATTTATTTGTGTCAAATTACGTAAAGTTTCATGTTCGTGAAAAGGCTCGTCTTAATTGATGATTGTAAAGGATGCAATTCTCAGTCAAGGTCGTTCTATGACTTCTAGTGTAAGAACAGAAAAAAAATTGCTCTGTTGCTTTTCACGTGTTTGAATTGTGAAAAACCGGTTAAAACTTAAAAAGTGTCATAAGAAATTATGATTAAGTTTTAAGTTTATATAATTGTAATTTTTACACACCTGAAGATGGTTCATCTAAGAACCGAAACATGTAGTAAGAAAGTGATGTTCCAAATGTAAATCGAATGTTTCGATAAGGAGCATCACATGGTATTTTAACTATCTTAATTTTAAATTTTAAATTGTGATTAGACGGACAAGATTAATTAAAAAGTATCGCTAGATGATGAAAGAATATTCTACTGTTATGACCTAAAAGTAAACAGCAGCATCATAATGCCTATCTCCTACCTTGCCTCGCAACGATCGAAAAGCACCGTCAATGTTTGTTTGGAATTTTCATGGCGGTGAGGACGTCCACGTGGCGTAACAATTCAGAAGACCAATATCGACATCGTTTTCTCCGAATACGAGGATATTTTGCGCCATAAGTATACCCCACATTGTTTGACTGTTAACCAACGAAGAAAAAAATAATTTCTGAAGACTCCACCTTCTTTGAAGGGGTGATAACGTTGGCAGAAATATGTTGCGTGTTCGTGCGCAGCTGATGTGATTAGCTTTCGCCGTTAGCACAGATCAATTTTCGGGCTGATAACGCGATTTTAATTAAATTTAATATTTGAAAACTTTTCGAAAAGTTTGTAGAACCATTCCAATTTTCATTTGGATTTGGTAATTTTAACGACCACTTTACTTAAGAGTATAAAATTATTGTATTAAGAGTATAATTCCTGTTTTGATCTTACATTAAATTATTACTAAATACTGCACAGCAGACTTCTTTCAGCTTACTTGAGTAAAATATTAAAATAAGTTGCATGCATATTTGAGCTTACTTCTATAAATATTCCCTACAGTATTAATTAAAATTGATCAATATGATAAAAGATTACGTTTGCGCAGTTTTAGTCCCCAATTTTGATTCGCCTTAAACACTTCCATCCTTGTGATAAATAAAACATGAGATGTGAAGTTTATCGACTCCTAAATGTAACATGTAGTCTGGTAGAAGGTTACCGTGTTCGATTGAGCCACGGAAAGAAAATGTAGCTAACTCTAGAATTTGCTGGCAGATGTCATGTTCGTCACTACTCATTAGTGACATCTTTGGCCTGAAATTGGTAACGGGAACGTAATGTAATAGAACTTTAATAAAGCATTGATGTTTAAAATTTTAGTGACCCATTCCTGGTATTGAATAACATTCTCTTTATATTATTTTTTGTTTATTGATGTTTTCTATTTTATATAATTTATGTAGATTAATTTTGTGCTATATAGCCAATCAGAATCATTATCAGCTGAGCACGCCATCTATTTTAGTCACCAAACACCCTAAAGTTGCATCCATCTTGAATGGTCTTTCTCAACGTGGAATAGGTCATGATAATAGAAGTATTATTTAAACAGTGAAATTATTACCTGCTTTTCGTTATTTGACATCTATAGTACTTTATATAAACACCACAGTCGTGGGCATCTTCGATGCAGGCGCAGCAACAAGCCCAGCATCAGCAGATTACAGGAGCCAATGTCATTCTCAAAATGAATGATATTCAGCAGCTCTCTACTGTCGGTATGTCTGATTATAAAAGAGTAGAATATAATCAAGTACAGTAATTGGCCATATGACTTAATGGATCGATATATTTTGTGGCTGGCCCTTCCACCGTTTAGTGAAATTGATCAACTTTTGATTGTACTTTTATTTAGTACTCGGTTGTGGACATCGTGAGATCATTACAAAAATAAATTATGCAATAAGGTGCAGTGTTAGTATTAAAAGTAAAGTAAAGCTGGCCCACTATACGCCATGTAGGCGTTTGGGGGGAGTAGTGGTATAGCTCCTACTCATTCTTGACCTCGGCACTAGATGGGGGTGAGTGGTCAGCATCACGCCCCGACCGTGCTTTACCCCCGGGAAAGGACCCCGACAGTGTATAATTAATTATATGAGTTATGAACACTGTATTTAATGTTTTATATTTTCGGTATTTGGTATGATTTGAACATTTTGTTTTAGAGTTGAAAACTATTTAATTTATTCGGGAGAACAATTTTGTGTCTCAAATTTCTGCCACTGCATATATTGTTGACAATTTTGTCTATAGTTGCAATCATGTCAGTGGTAGATACCGAGGAAGCATTAATCTTCTGACTGCACAAGGTTTATTTTTGTGTGTTACTCCAAAACCAGTTATTTGCTGGTTCAAATTGTAGCTAAAAGTGATATGGTTGGGTTGTTGACTGTAAATTAAAATTATATATTCATTTCATTGAAGTTTTTATGATTACACAATGGTCAATCAAGTGGTAATAAATTTATATTCATAAATATTTAAAATGACATTTGCCAAACAGAAGAGCCAGACAATCTATAAATAAAATTTTCCATCCTTTCTTCTTGTTTTTAGGGCTTTTGGAACTAGCTCATCGTGAATATCAAGCAGGTGACTATGAAAATGCTGAGCGCCATTGTATGCAGTTATGGCGCCAGGAAACAAATAATACTGGGGTTTTGCTACTGCTTTCTTCCATACACTTCCAGTGCCGTCGACTTGAAAAGTAAGTTTACATATACTAAAATTATTTGTTGTGACTTATACTATTTTGTGAGCCCATTTCTAGACTGATATGTGATACAAATTTATTGGTTTTTCCTGTGTATGTGTGCATAGAAGTGTTTATTACTGCTTCCATCATCATTACCCTGTTGAATTGTCTGGGCTGAGAGCTTTAGTGCTATTTCATTTTTGCACAGGGATGTCAACTCTAGTATTAAAAATCAGGCTAAAAAATATTCCTGTCTTTATCTGAATGACATATTCTTGATGTACAAAATGAAAGTCAGTAAACATCTTAGAAATGCAATAATACATAAGATAATTAATTAAGATTTCACAATTAATCCATCTGTAAGTATTATGACAAGCGTTCTTTATAGTAGAAATGTTTTGTGTTTCTCAGAAACATTTACATATTCTAATAAGTGACACATTGTTAAGTCATTAGATTCAATTTGATGTTTCTAATTCCCCCTGCTTTGATAAGACGAGGAGGACAGTTCTTATACAACTTCAATGTAAGTGTCATTCACATTTGTCAGGAATAATGTAAAAGCTCATTTCAGACAATTTTCAGTTCAGATTATCTTTGTGTTGTATACCATCAATTTTGTGTAGTTGACACAACTTTGTCACTTTAGATATAAAACTGTGGTATAATTAGTAACTAAAATTAAGCCCCATTGGTGGGAAGTGAAACATTGAATTGTACAGAGATTTTATACACTTAATAAGTATTTATCCACATGAAAAATGGAAACAAATGAACAAAAATAACTCTTTTTAGACTACTTATCTTAAACGGTAAAAAGGGCTTATGATGTGATGGTCATGTGTCTGACCTTTCCTACCCCAGTAACTTTGGAACTGTGTGATAGATTTCCATGAACTTTCATACTTTTAAAAATTCCTTTCATAAGTAATAATACAAATGCGAAAGATGTGTAAGTCACTGCAGTAGGAGCAGTGAGGGCCCCTTATTGTTTCATTCTTAATACACTGTTTATAATACCCTGCCTTTTCACATTTGACACTTTGTAGCCTTTGCATTTGTTACAGCTTTCAGTTTGTTGGCAGGCAGTAAATAATGAATCGGGGTTACACACATGAAATTTGTATGAAGACAGACTATAAACACACATTCAATATGAACCATTTCTTGCATGTTGTTATAAAGATGGGAGTTTGAATTTTTGATGTTTTATGGAACTGTTTAACATTGTCTCAACTAAGATTAGTAGAAATCATGCACAAAAGTTGGTTGCTAAATTTTATAATTATTTATTTGCAGTTGTTAGTATTGCCATATAGAGTAAACATACAAGGGAAATTAGGTATTAAGTTGTTCTCAGAACTTCATGTTTGGTTTGTCATGACAATGTATATTATGTTTGAGCTTTAATTATAAAATTTTAAGAGTTTCTTGTTCATTGAGGGCACTCAACTGTTTTAGAAGTCCAGAACCCTGGATTTAAGTGAAATTTACTTTCTCTTATTCAGTGTTGAGATGATCATCCCCAATCATTCTTACAAACTATACTATATATATAGTTGAGAATGTATTATTGAATAAACTACAGGTGTATTTATTAATGGTTTTATTCATCTCGCACAATTAATAGCATCAGAAACAGTTAATGCAGTAGAGTACATAATAATAAAGATTATTCTTCAACATCTGGAGAGTCTGTTCAGTTTTTCAAAATAAGTTAATGGAAATGTTTCCTGTCATACAGGGGCTTAACTGAAGCACACATAACGAGAGGGGGCGTTAGTACAATTTGTTTTGCTACCACAAAAATGAGACAGTTTAAAATCCTCGCAAATATGTGTGTTTCAAGTCCTCCCTCATTTCCTTCAGGAAATATACTGTACAAGCCATGCCCTTATGGAAGTGACCTTCGGAATATTCCAGTGTGGCTGTGTTGCATGGGATTGCTTCACCAGCCCCCCCTTCCCCCAAGTGATCTTACTATAGAGTTCAGATAAAAGAGCTAGTTATTTCTGTGGAGTTTGCAATAGAGCAGCCAAGGTTCTTGTACAAAATGTTATTAGAAAATCAATTCACATAAATTTTGTGTTGGCAGATTTGAACAAGAGAATGGTTTGTACTAACCATATCCACTCGCCTCCTACTGTTCAAAACAAATTAATGTTTTAATGTATTCTTCTGAACTAGTGAGAGTATGTCTTGTTAAACATGTTCCTGTTAGTATTTTAAATATAAATATGCAAATAGTGGGACCTATGTATGCATATATATAAAATAGTGTTGTTGTGTTTTATTTTTATATACATTTTTCAATTCTGAAGATATACTTCCTGGTTCATTTTCTCACCAGTAATTTTATACTAAACCAATATAATTGATAAATAGGTGAAAGTCAGTTTACGTGCATGATTCCTGATAACTTAAAGGTTATGTTTATCTTAAGGTCTGCACACTTCAGTACACTGGCCATCAAGCAAAATCCACTCTTAGCAGAAGCATATAGCAACCTTGGGAACGTTTACAAAGAACGAGGACAGTTGCAAGAAGCTTTGGAAAATTACCGCCATGCTGTACGTTTGAAACCAGATTTCATAGATGGTTACATCAACCTGGCTGCTGCATTGGTGGCTGCTGGGGACATGGAACAGGCGGTTCAGGCTTATGTTACAGCTCTGCAGTACAACCCGGTAAGTGCCTACAGAGTGCAAGTTTGTCATATTTACATTTGGTTGGTACTGTATTGTGATGGGCAGGTTTGCGAGCATTTTAGATTACTTGGCTGTCTGTAGGAATGTTCAAGACGAAATGACTAAATAGTGATCTGGCTTATATGTTTATTGTCAAGGGCTATATTGTGCACAACATAAATTATTTATTCTTCTTATTATCACTTTTTTGGTTGCTGCATACACACTGTCACATAAAATTCTGGGGCACATTTATCACCACTATCCTGCTTTAAATATCACACGCAAATGATTTAAGCGTAGAAGGATCATAGACGGTAACATATTGTATGATTCCAGTAATTTTTCCTTTCTTTCCTCAAACTGCATTCTGGTTTTGTATTATGCCTTTATTAAAACATGTTTTTACACAAATGTGTTTTACATTCTATTTTTTCGTGAATAATTTTAAATCATTAAAATTCTGATTACAACTGTTTTTAAAAGATTGTTGTCTTCTGGGTTGTTGTGTCATGTGGTCCGGTAGATTTCCACATTTGGTGGAAATCTACCAGACTACACAGCACAGCAACCCAGAAGACAACAATCTTCAGACTGACCGCTGTGAAAACCTCTAATCCTACATGTTTTTTAAAGCCTTCCTTTTTTAATAACCAGAAGACAGAAATCTTCATACTCATCGCCCTGATGACGGAGGCAGTATGACCTCTGAAACGTTGGTTAACATCAACCAGACTACACAGCGCAACAACCCAGAAGACCGATATCTTCAAAAAATATATTAACCTTTGTCATATGGAAGTATGGGATTTATACCCCTGTACTATGGGGCTAGGGTTAATGGCTTACTGGTGTACTCTTCTGTTACATGCCCAGCTCAACTGTTTATAAGCTGTGATTTGTAGCTGGTTAAGGTTAAAAATTTATGACATATGCTAAGTCTTACTTCTTGAATTGTGGAGCACTGTTGTGAGAGAGTACAAAACAATGATGGGAAGTGGCAGCAGACTTAATTGCTCCCTTGAGTACATACATTTGTGAAAGTTTCTTCTCAGCCCATTCTGATATATCAGGAATGCTGTGTATGTAGGAATAAATGTGGGCATGTTTATTGGCAGTTTGTCTTTGACAGAAACTTCTGAAAAAATCTGGAGTTCAAATATGAAATTTAAAAAAATATTAGCTTATAGAAAATTTAGCGACAAATATGTCCTTTAGGCAACATAAAAATTCAGCTGCACTTATCTTCATTTGACAGCAAATGACCTTGAAATGTGTGTTTATAGTATATCTTTTGGCTATCATCCATGCACTACTCATTGAACTTGAACTTGTGCCTCATCTAGGTTTGTGTATGTGGCTGTTGTCAGCTGAGAGGGGAATTTGAGCAGATGGTGCTAATGATTGTGATGATAGAGGCTGGTGAAATGACATTTTAAAATGATTTATGTAGGAATGTTCACCAAAGTGTAAATGAAAAGAGGTCTTTTGTGTTTAAAAAACTGGAACCTCTAAAGTTCAGATCATAATATAGTTATTGTGTGTTTTCTCTTGTTCTGTTTTATGATACTAGTTATACAGCATCAGTTGAGTAATTGTCATGATTAGGAATGTTTATTAGGAAGTATGTGGAAGGAAGCTGTTCTCTGTTTTGTGAGTTTTGGGGGGGGTGGGGCAGCAAAGGAGATCCATAGGAGTCATCTGGATAACAAATATCCTAGCCGAGATTTAAATCCTGTGTGTCATAAATATGAAACAAGAATACTAGTCACAAAATATGACACTCAGTAATGGCTTAATTAACACATTTTCTTTTAACTGAATGTGAGGCAAGTGTTGATAAATTTCACAGTTGTGTGCCTACCTTGTCAAGGTAATTTAAATCATCATACAACAGAGTAATGGAATTCCTGACCTTCATTAAAATAAGTTATAAATTGTTTCTCTACTCTTAACATGTTTTGAATGGCCAGGGTTTGATTCCTGACAGTGGAAAGATTGTCCTTTGCCACCACATCAGGACTGGCTTTGGTTGATTGATTCTTATATTGTTATATAGCTTCAAATTAGATTTGTAGATGATGCTTGAATGGCAGGTAGGAATGGATTTGGAAGAAGGCAGTCATGGCACATTTATGGATTCTATACCAGCATTTACCTGAAGGGACTGATGAAATCCACAAGAAACCTGTTAAGATAGGCAGTAGTAGTACTTGTAATATTCAAAATGGGTACCTTGTGTTCTGTACTGTTACCATTGTATCATCCTACTGACTGGCTCTATTTAATGTCAGGATTAACCCTTAATGACCTGGGTCACAGTTTAGGTACAGTCTGGCTGGCCATAGGTCATAATAGTATACCACTAAACCATAAATCATAAAGTCCCAAGTCCATCTATAAGCCCTGCAGTAGGGGGGGTTTAAATCCCCTTTTCCATTACAATAAAAGTTAGGAATGTGTCACCACCATTGCACTTTGTATGCTTTGCTTAAATATAGAGACAGCTTTAAGTATTACTTCTGTTCTCACACTTTGGTCTCACTGCTTTTTATAATGGTAATCATGACCATAAATTTGCTTAGCAGCTGATTTAAATTTGCTATGCCTTTGTTTTCCAAACCATACCATTTTACTGTCATATAAATTATAATCTATGGTTCCATAGTAAAGTATATGGCTACAGGCTGGATACTCTCTTACCATGTTATAATTGCCTGTTGGGCTTAGTTTCATTTATCAGGATCGGTTTATATCACTATATCATATCATATAGTATAGTATTGAATCTGTATGCATTGATTTTTAAATACATGATTTAAGTCTTGTTTGGTTGAACCTAAACAAGCTCCTTTTGATTTTGTGATGGCGTAAGGCAAAGGTAAAGTTGTATCATGGCTTCAGCACCCCACCGTGAAGGCTTATGTGATGATAGTTCACTGGTCAACACTCCTGCTTCTGTAGGTTTGAATCTGAGGCCATTTATCCTTGTTTACCCCAGTCCCTTCTTGCAAATTAAGGGTGTGGTGCTTTAACATAACCCACCACTGTTTCTTTCCACAACCTTTTCAGTTCATCATTTGCATGTTAAACAGGTATCCTTACAAAAAACAAGGATTTTGAAGATCATGTTTGATGTCATGTAAGGTATGATAGTAACAATAAGAAGAAAAAGTCACAGTAGGGGACTCATACTGTAATTTTCCATGCTCCCCACTGCATTGTGTAGAGGACCAACAGCATTTTTGGAGTCTTGGATAACCCTTAGGAGGCAGGTTGTAGTACTTTTCCATAGCCAGTATATTTCCTGCCCTGACAGCTGTGTGAAGATTGTTGGCTGTTAAGGGTATTGAAGGGAAGGAAGGTGTTATTGATCCCTTGCTGCAGCACATATGCATGAGGGGATATTCTAAGCCCAACCACTTCTAACCATTCACTGTCCCTGTCTAACAGATGCAGACATGGCATTCTTTATCATTGTGCATGATTAGTGGTAGGGTGTATTAAATAAAGTAGTAATGAAGAATAATTGAGATGTCTCAGTAAAGAGACTGGCCTCTTGTTGAACTGTCAGGATTCAGTTCTAGGCATGGTCACAGGTTTTTCTCTTTACAACCACATCCAGGCTGGCTCTGGGTTCCACTCAGCTATCTAGTGGGTGCTGGGGTTGTAGTGGCTGGAACATAAAGCTGACCACTCCTATGCAGTGTTAAAGTTAAGAATATGTGAATCTTTCTTTCTCTCCCTCTGTCTGAGTAAGGCATCTAAATTGAAGGTGTTAAGGAATAGTATGCTGAGGAAGATTGTTTGAAAATAAATAAGGTAGATGAATAACATACAGTGGAGAAGTTTATTTAGTAAGTAGCTTCACAGTTTAGTTTTTCTGTTTTTAAGTGCTTGTAGGTGAACAACTTATGGGCAATCCTGTGCCATTACTTCTGTCTGTCATGTCTTTCATCACATTGTTGCAACATTCAACTTGGATACGATTGTAGCATTGTTTCCTTGGTTCTCCTGATACATGAAGAATATGTTTAGAATGTCATTGTATTCCAGAGAGTACTGGTATTGTTAATGTTGTTAACAATATATTATTTTGTTGCAGGACCTGTACTGTGTGAGAAGTGATTTGGGGAATCTTCTCAAAGCACTGGGTCGACTTGATGAGGCTAAGGTAAGACCTCCCAACACTTTAGCCCAATGAATAGCATATGTTTGTCATGATGTTCATGATTAAAAGTCATACTTGTTAACCTTTATCCCAGGATCTTTTACCAGTGATGTCTAAATTTTATCCTTCCCCCAATGTACTTTTTCTAGAAGGTCCTGGTTTTAGTCTGCCCCAAATTTCTTTCTCAGAAGTCTAAATTTTACCCTCTTGCAACATGTTTTTTTCACTTAAATTCCTGATATTCCTGGTTTTACCTTCCCTCAACTTACTCCTGTAGTGGAGTCCAGATTGCGCTGCCCAACATGCATTCTCTAGTAGTGTCTAACTTGTATCCTCCAATAAAATCATCAGTTTCATCCTCATCATGATACAATGATGTTTTGAACTACCATTTTTTCTGTGAATAGGGTGATGTTTTCTAAAGATAAAGTGAATTCTGTGACAAAGTCAAGCCATTTCATTGTATGAGGAAATAGAATGTCATTGCTTACTAAAGAATTCAAAAAATTGCTCTGTGTATGAAAGAGTAATCTATAATGTTCCTGTTTGTGCAGAGCTCTGGTGAGGAGATGAAAGTGTCACTTCTACAGCTGAAACATTTGCCCTTCTATTTAAACATGGTCCCTTCAAGTTTTGTATTAATTCCATATACTTGTTCAGTTCATACATCAGGAATTGTTTTTTTTGGATAAAATCAGT
Organism: Zootermopsis nevadensis; assembly: GCF_000696155.1. Next base: position 374,999 of record NW_019060399.1, on the reverse strand, counting down.
TCATTATGAAACTACTGTGTGACTTGTATGAGTGTGAAGGAACCATGTTCAGTGATCTCCAGTATATTGGTCAGGTACTGTTACTTCAGAGTGAGGTTTTCCTTGAAATGAGCAAGGCGGCATATTTCATTTCAGTTTCTGCGCACAGTGAAGTAACTGTACGCGACTGATTTTCTTCCTGGGTACCACTAACCCTGTGGTGGGGACAGCGCATTGTCCTCAACCCAGAACATGCAGTGCTGCCTTATCATAACAATGTAATGTCTGTTCTTAAGATAACATTTTTATATTCTAGAATATATGCCCACATTTCCATGTGTAATACTTTTGGGCACATTACTTTTTTTTATAAATGTCTGCATAAACAAAACTTTTTGTCTTGCATAGGGATTTGTTATGTATGGGCATCACTTACGTTCAGTATTGATGGGAGAGAGGAGACTGTCTCCCTCAATACTCAACACCACGCTTGCAATAATTTGTAAGTTTTTATGGGGTGAACACAAAATTTCTGAAGGTTGAATTATCAGTAATTTAAAATATTTATTTATATTTTGCAAGGTGCAACTCCATGAAAACTTCGCGTGCATTATCTTATGTACTGCAAACAGTCATTCTGACTTTTCAGACCAAAACAGAGGCTAACGTATGCTGGACTAGTACTCTGACATCAAATCTTGAGTTGAAATGACTGCACAGTGCTGCTCCCTAGATGTAGAACCACTAGTTACTTAAAGCCTGGCTGGTTGGGTGTTTCAGCTGCACAGAGTTAGTTGTGCACAGTTTAATGCGTTGAAATGTTGATTGCACTGGTGGTAATACATCTACAGGGTATTACGGCTGCTGCGCTTCCTTCCCAGGTCCTTTCCTGTCTATTCAAAGTGGGGAAGGGTTTCAGAGTTTAATTGAATTTTTTCTGATTATTATGTTATTATCAGCCTTTGGTTGGGCTTCAGTTGTTGTCTTTTTCTCACATCTGTGGCATTCTGAGATCCCCACACTTTATCCTTAGAAAATGATCAAGAAAGCTCTTGTTATCTGAATATTGCGCAGTATATTTTGGAATTGTGACGCATCTCATTGGCTGCATTTTTTAGAATTTGTATTTGTTTATGACATAACAGTACACTTTGCCAGAAGAACACCATTTACCTTATTTTCATTATTGTATTAAATTATACTCTTTTGAGTTGATAGGTTATATAGCATTGAATGGTATAACCTTTGTGAATGATTGTTTAATTGCAAGGGATATTGAGGGAAGTGGTCATTACCTGTGAAAGGTACTATCCCATTATTTGCCTGGGGCACTGAAGAAACCATGAGAAACTTCAGTCAGGAAGCTGGTCTCCAGGTCAAGATTCAAACCTGGAACCTCCTGCATTTGAAGCAGGAGTGCCAGGCAGTCAGTAACATTGTTCTGTCAGATGGGCTGTGTGCAGTGATTCGGATAACTGGAGTTTCTTCTTAGCACTGTTGGAAACTTGCTGTAGAGATTTCGGAAACAAGACTGGAGATGATTTTGTTTGAGAGCAGGTGTTTTCTTCCCGTCAGTCAGCTGGTTTGTTTCTCTATTATTAACAGTGGTTCTTGTTGTTCTCTCCCCCCCGACACTGGGATTGGCTCTGTTAGATGATGCAGCTGTGCGTACGCCCAACTACTGGGAATGGAACGCCATGGCGGCTGAGCAAGCGAGACCACCGACTCACTCACTTGGTCGTTTGGTGCAGTCAAGTGATGAGATTTATGTAGGCCTAGTGAGTGGCTTGGTTCGGTTACGCACCAGGTAAAGTACACGACCAGGCCAGTCTCCTACACACATTGATTCTTGTCTCTGTTTTTCATGCATTCATCAACTCAACAGCAGCAGAAAACACTAGGTTAGATATTGCCCTCCATTCTTCTTATTTTTCTGGGTGTCTTTTGGTTTTGTCAGCATTGCGGTACAGCTGTCCAACTGGCCATGTTATAGTACTTCGAAATTGGTTACTGCTTCTGTTAGTGAAACTTTGACTAGTTAAGATGTTTGTTTGGAGTTGTTTGTGTTTGTTATTTGTACTTCTTCTCGCTTAAATTGCTGTTAAAGAAACTGGGTATAAGTGAGCTCAGAAGTTACAGGTGAAACTTATTCCATTCTGTTTTCTTTCACTCTCATATACAGAACATGTGAACATTACTTTGAACTGAAGGATGAATATTGAAAATTAATGTGAAGTTTTTTGTATTAAATGTAGTATGTTTACAATCAGAATAGGGCAGAGTAATGGAAAGTAGTCTGGCTAAACATTTATTGTTTTCGCTTTATAGAGTTTTGTTCTGCATTCTGCTTCATGCAGTTTATATTAAAAGGAGCATTTCTTTCCTAAATGGGAAATAACTTAATGCGGCTGTCAGCAAAATATGTGCACAACTTTCTAATGAAATATGAAGAAGCATAAAAAACTGAAAAATGTAATTTATTTGACTACAGTGTAGGTACATATGGAGCATACATAATTTGATCATAAATACATATATGGTATGCAATGAGCAGACTTGATTTATATATATATATTGATAATTCAGCATGTACAGACAAAATCCTAGCACATGTTATTTTTGTTACCATTTTGTGTGACATGTAAATTTTACGTGTTGGACTGATCCAAGCAGGCATTTTAACTTAAGATTATTTTGTTTTTCAGACCATAACACACATTGACATTTTGTAAATGAATATTAAGTATAGACACTGGGACCATGTCAACAATTTTTAGTCTTCTCTCTTTGCAAGGCTTTGTTACACCAGCATGTTAACATACACAAAGCATGAATTACAGCAGAATAGTGGCATGTGGACTGCATTGATGGATCTGTAATGCTCATGCATACATGTGTCAGTTTCAAATGAAAAGTTGCATTAGTCGGTGTTTCATATTTTTCTGATGACTAATAATATAGTTTGATCAAAAAGCAGCTTGGTTTTGTCATCAGCTGAAGCTGCAATCTACATGGTAAAATATGATCTGTAAGCAGTTAATTTTCAGATTTGCCATACGTTAATATAGAACAACTTATGAAAAATGCTCACAAAATACTGGATACCACAGTAAAGAGTTTATGTGGTTAGTGGAAACTGGCCAGACTTTGGTTTTGTATGCAGTAAGTTCTTCATGCTGTGTACTACTTGGGTCTCACATTTCTGTAGACATGGTTATTTCTTGCTGAACAATTGCTTCTTATTCTTTTGCCCATTTTTCAAAATTCTGGTAATACTTGTTTATTGTCTTGTTCGTAGCAAGTGTCTTTGGAGGGTTATATGTTAGTTGCAACTCTTAGAGAATTTGGCTATTCTCAGAATGTCGTGAGTTTGTTTTTGTTACTTTTTCATACAAAATTAATGAAAACAACACTGTTATAAGGTTGTGTCTGACTATTTATGTTTCGCCTTAGGAACTACACCAATAAATCTAACTTTGTATTGTATGTCAAGAGTGAAAATTGATCAAATTTAATTTTGGTTTGTACTGGTCATTATAACATCTGTGTTGAAAAAGGGGGGAATTGAATTGCAAGATCAAACTTTTTCAGTTTAGTGAATGTTGTATGAATTGAAAACATAATTTTTACTCTGTGCAGTATTGTGGTAACTGTACTGTCATTAGCTTTGCAGTTGTGTCTGCAATAAATGATCAAGGCCAGTGAAGTATGCAAAATTACAGAAATGGAATTTGTGAAAATATGTATTATCTGTTACTGGATTGCCACAGGATGTGTTCCTTTCAACTTATTAGGTGTGTGCTTCAAACTCTGCTTCTGCATATGTCCCAGCAGCGTAGATGCTTGTAGTAAGAAAGGTCTCTGACTTTTTTCTTCTTCTGATCTTACAATAAATCTTTTAGGTCACAAAACCTGCACATGTCTGTTAATCCTGGCTTATTACCACAAGTTACAGAAATACCATTTATATCAAGATGTTTATAATGTTTGAAACTTATTCTACTTGTGTTGTTTCCTTCCATTCTTGGGTAATGGCACTGTGTTGTGATGGGCTGGTTTGGCAATACTTCAAAAAATCTAATTTTCTGCATCTTCAGTGCTAAGTAACTGTACAGCTGCTTGGTGCCAATATTTATAATTCAGGCGAAGAGGCAGTAGAATTCTATACTGTTAATTGGTGGCTGTGTGGCCAGTACATAAGTCCCTTTTCTGTCAAATTGCCTTTGATTTCTTTCGAAGGAATAGACAAAATGATGAGACAGCGCTTAATAGTACTTATTAGGCCATTTTACTCGTCACTCTCGGTGGACTAGTGGTTAGCGTGCTCGCCACTGGGCCCAAGGTTCACATGTTCAATCCCGGCCGAGATCAATGGTTTTTTAAGGGTGATAAAAATCCGTAGCACAACTTCCTTAAGAGGGGAAGTGGTCCCACGTCGTAGATTTATGGCATGTAAAAGAACCTTATGAGCATGATATGAGATGTTTTGTAAGCAAAATTCCACAGCCATTTCTCACCCAAGTCTCCTGATTCACTGCTAGATGGCTCTGGCGGTCAAATAGGGATTGAGTAGAAATTGTGCAGAGTCAGTGGGCTGGTCACTCACTACTCATAAATGCACACTTCAAGACCAAGAAACCTCTCAGGAAGCCAAGACCCGAAAAGGATTGTAGCGCAACTGATGATGAGGCCATTTTACTCAGTTTGATTAATGTCTAATGGCTTATTATTTATAGGGCATTCTTTCTGTTGCTTTGATATCTGTAGCATTGTCTTCCAGATTAGAATACTAGTAACCCCTCATTCTTGTCAACAAAGCAATCCTTTACAACATGGATGTCATTCTCCAAGAATATTAACAATGTTTTATTGGAATGATTGTGAATTCCTGAAGACTGTATTTCTATATTTTAAATTCTTGATATAAAAGCTGTGATATGTTCCAGAAACATTCTTGTCAGCCCATTTTCTCCTGATCACACTGGCATTTGTCAGTCTCTGTTACTCATGCTTTGAAAAATATGTCAGGTGCATGTTACGGTTGTCTTAGGTTGGCTAGTGTTTATGTCCAATCCTAGAGCACAGTAGCAAAGTACAATATCATGTTATAATGCCTCAAAGTGTTTCCATAAGAGGAGAAGAATTCATTCATTGACCATATTGTGAAAATATAAAATTGACCTTGTGCCTAAGAAATACACCATGAAGGGAGATAGGAAAGTGGAAGTGAATGGTCAGTTTTGCTCTCCATGGGCTTTACCTCCATAGAAAGAGCCCCGCATGCTTCTTGGATAGTTGGCCTCACTGCTGTGAACATGGTGGCAAAGAAAAATGTGTATGTAATTGCTGTGATTTAAAACAATGTCATCCAATACCCAGCATTTGACTTACTGGCTTAAGCTGTCATGGCTCTTGTGGGCTGTCGCAAGAATCAGTTTTCTCAGAAAACTTGTTGGAAGGTTTTTTCTCTATTATAACTTCTTTATATTTCATTGATTTCCTAGTCACCGCACATAAAATCCCCATTAATTTTCATTAACACTAGTCTAAACAATTTTTTTAAACATGACCTTTAACTTTGAAATTAATCATGACATTTATTTTCAAATTTAATTGGTATTTGTTATATAAAGTAACAACTTCATGTACTGGGCATGCATGGTGCATGAAAATTTTTATTTGAAGTATGTGCTTAATTCTGCATGCTGAATACACAAACCAACAGACCACTCAGAAGTAACTAGGATTGTAGGGTGGCATATGGAATAGACAACAGATATTATTTGTAGTTAACAGAACAAATTAATCCTTTTACATTATTTTCAGTTATTTTTCAGTTTTTGTCACAGGCCTTATGAAGATAAAATTTGACATGTTTTTTAATACTTCCCAAAGGAGACTGGCTTTTCTATATACAGCCAAGAAATTAAATGCTGCTGCTGATTTTTTGTGTGTTTTAGGTTATGGAGCAAATAACAAAACACTTACTTGTGTTTGTGTTGTTTATGGTGAGGCCCCGTTTTCCTGCGCGCTTAGGCAGAGATTGGCGACTGCAACCTTGCGCAAGCTGCACTCACCCTGCGCGACCACCCAACATAGCTGCCAACTGCATATAGTGATGTTAACCACTGCTTGTTCGAATAAACTATAATTTGGTTTTAGAATGGACTTGTTTTCAATGCAGTGGTGTTAGCATTGTGTGGGAGATGGCAGCTATGTTCAGCCTCAATTTCTTAATGACCCTGCAGTTGGATTGGTGATCATGTTCTTGCTTCTGGCACTGGGACATGAAGTGCTGATACTGCTGTATGTTCACTGGTGTGACTGAGATTGCTTGGCCTCTGCTCTGTGCGTTCAGAAACAGTTGAGGTTCTGACAAAGATTATTTCTTTGAATTTTTATAATATATATTTCTGGCTAGAAGTCACATTGGACTGAATGTGGGGTTCACCTATCTCAGGCATGCTACAAGTAGGGAGCGCTTTGCAAAATATTGTTGGGAAGTTCGTCTTCAGAATGCAGTTTCATTTTAGTTTAATTTGTGTTTTCAGAGATATAGGATTAAAAATTACAGTTAGTTGAATTTGGAGACCAGCTTCTTAACATTATAGATTTTTCCTTGGGTCTCTCAGTGTTCTCTCCTGCCCAAGTAGTGAGAACTATTTGTGTAGAATTCTAGGTACTGATTTTCTCTGCTACCAGGCAGAGTGAACATTGAAGGAGAGATTTGAGGAGTGCGCTTGGCGAAGGAACGGGACCTGCGCGTTGCATCATTTAGCTGCTAGCGCTGGATATCTTCCAGTCTGGCCAGTACACACTCTATTTTGACTCATCTCTTCCCCTTGCCCTTACCCCATCCATCCTCCATGACCCTTTCTGTCCATACAGGCATGCTATTTGAAAGCCATTGAAACTCGTCCTGACTTCGCTGTTGCGTGGAGCAACCTGGGTTGTGTCTTCAATGCTCAAGGCGAGATCTGGTTGGCCATACATCACTTTGAGAAAGCTGTCGCTCTAGATCCTAACTTCCTGGATGCATACATCAATCTTGGCAATGTACTGAAAGAAGCGCGGATATTTGATCGGTGAGTGTGCTGTCTTGTATTAACCTCACATTAGTCAGAAGAATTCAGTGTTGTCCCAACTACTGGCTGTAGTTAATATGGATTCATGCCACTGTAAAAATGGATGATAAATTTTTCAAAAGGCTTATTTGAGTTATTTATCAGTTGAAATACATTCTGAGCCTCCAAGGTTCAGATACATGTAATTGTTATGAATTCCACTTCCCCCTTCAGTTGTGCCGCTTGGTCAATGGGACCGTGGGTTCGAATCCCACTCAAGCCATGAATGTTTGTCCGCGTTTTTCTGTGTTGCGCTGTCCTGTGTACAGGTAGAAGCCTTGCGACGGGCCGATCCCTCGTCCAAGGAGTCCTACCGAATGTCTATAGATCGAGCCAACGAAAAGTTGGGACCCACAGTGCTCAGGCACTTGAAGAACGGGTCGTTCCCAGTATCCCAGTGCAGAAGATGAATCTTCTTCGGTCTTCAGTTAAAAAGGAAAGGACACAAACTCTAGCTGTTGGTCCCTGGTTTAGCTAGCATGAGAACTGGATCTTTTTACCTGAAGACGATTCAGCTTCAGAAACATTTTTTATTTCTGATTGTAATTTATACGATGAAAAATTTAAAGAATTTTTTTTATGAAATTATCAAACATTACTGGTTATAAATTCTATTATATATAATACAGTGGATTCCGGTTAATTGGGACACATCGGGACTAGAACACTTTGGTCCAATTAAGCGGCTGTCCCATATATATGAGGTTCCACGTAAAGAGTTAAGAAGGTTTGTTCTTTAAGATTTGTCCCAAATAAATGGCTGCCCTGATTAACCGGAATCTACTGTACTGTTGTTATTTATTTCCAATGTTGGGACACCACTGGCTTTAATTAGTATGTTATTTATTTCCAGTACTGGGTTTCCACCATCTTTAAATACGAATGTTCACAGTACATAAAATTGTCTATTTTGTTGGTTTAAACTATAAAATCTGGGAGACAAGAGCAGTTTTTGTCTGCCAAACATTCACAGAGATTACTTAAGTCTTCTTGACAGTCCCAGATGAACCTTCCTTTTTGCATTCAGTATACTTCATTGAAATAAAATGTAAATATACATAATCATCATTATTACTCACCTATATTGTTTACGTTCTTAATATTTAATTCCAGCATCTAAATTAAACATACAAGAAATTAAACTAAATAACCATATCTACATTGGATTTCCCTTTTGATGGTACTTGGCTGATTACAAATTACCAGCACAGTAACCAAGAGTTTTCTTCCGTACATGTATCAGAAGTTGAGGTTTTTCCTCAACAGACACCATTGTCCTGACTGTGTTTTAGTGTACAATTCCACTGCCACTGAGAGGTGGATGTTCATGCACAACAGGAAAGGAACAAGCTCAAAGTTTCTAAACCATTCCATATTAAACATGTGTCTCTATCTCTGTGGATGTTTGGCTCAGTATCTTGTATTGAAACACTTTAATACCCTGGAGAGTGCTGTGTTAGAAACTGTTTTATGGCTTATGGAGGTAGGTGGCAGCAATGTATACATTTGACTTACTGGAAGTAAAAGCTCTAAGCATTGGCAAGGAATGTTTAAGTTGTCACATTCTCGCCCTGGCCGATCATATACATTTGTGCCTGTTGGATAGGGGGCTGGGTGGGCCTTGGGGTTTGTTTGGATGTAGTGAGCTAGTGAAGAATCCTGTCTCTGCAAGGAACGTTTTCCCGTTTTTGTAGGTAGCCAGTAACTTTTCTGAGTAACACATCCTGCCTAATTGAGATGTATGTTAGTATGAAAACATCTAAGGTACCGTATATAAAAGAATTTTCGCCCGCCAGCAATTATCAACACTGACGTAAGTATAAGACGAGGGCCTTTAAGTGGATCTTCTGCGTTACATAACTGATTAGCTGTTCAATCTCGGACCGAAGTTTATGTTTTGTTCGCGCGTCAATAGGCATTGTGGTGGATTGGCCGGAACTTACGCCACTATTCCACGACCATCCGATGTCATGGAAGTTACCCAGCAGTACTTGCCTGATTCTGGGTACCGGTAAGACGCTTACACACGAGGATTGTTCAGAAAATAAATTTACAGTGTGCTTTCTAATAAACTTTTTTACTGCAAGGCAAGTATTGCAGGCATGTAAAGAACTTGTTGCTATTTTTTTGTAAGTCTCCTCCCAGATTCAGATATTTGTTGTGTTGTGAGATGCCGTTCGAGTAAAGCGTGAGGTCAGTTTTTAATCGTTTTTGTGGCTGCTTAAATATCAGAAACGTGTTGAAATTTGTTAATTTGTAAGCTGTTATTTCAGTCAGCATATAAATGGCATTTAGTGCGAGGTCAGAATTATGGCAAGAGGAATGACTAGTTCATGGCTTCGTCTCCTTAGTGTCTGGGTGTGTTATTTTAACACCTAGTCACACATTTGCATCTCATTCACTTCACAGTGTTACAACACACGATAGTTTACTAATAACACTGTTGTACTGTGCCTAATTCTCTTGTAATTGACCTTGGAAAATTCCGCTTTGAACGATTCTTATATTTGTAAACAGTATGGGTATTATTGAATATGGTCTTGTGGGCTTTATTGCCGTATGATCTTGTGTGTGGTTTCTTCTAAAACGACCTACGAGGTGCGATCGGAAAGTTTCCAGACTGTGTCAATAGCGGGCGAACCGGATATAGTACGAGCTTCTGCCTTTAGGGGGTGCGGCCTACATTCATAGTGAATCAGTGTGCCAGCCGGCATCATCGAATTAGCATTTGTTTCTTAGTTACGGGCGTTTTGGTAGTGCATTACACCGACCCTCCTGCGATTTCGGAATGGCGTGTGCATCAAATTTTGCCAAAGACTCGCCAAAACGGCTACGGAAACCTATGAAATCCTAAAGCAAGCATTTGGGGAGTCCGCAAACTTTTGTGTGGCATTCACGTTTTAAAAATGACCGAACCTCTGTCGATGATG
>NW_019060399.1:336155-357836 GCF_000696155.1 Zootermopsis nevadensis | reverse complement strand
CTCCGTGGCATCCCAACAATTATTCCATTCACACACAGAAGAAGGCAATGGCAAACCACTTCTGGATCATCTGCCAAGAACGTATATGAACAGGTCCCAGTCCGAGAAAAGGATGGAAGGATCCTGTTCATATGGACCTGTCGTCAGACAGAACACCAAATAAATAAATAAAATATGATGTCTGATCATGAATAGTTCTAGCATTTTTCTGAGGTTCTCTAGGCTACATTTTTAAATTATTTTTACGTGTGTGTATGTGGTTGAGGACACTGATATTAATAAATACTGCGGTCAGTTTTTATATCTCGTTTTAGAAATCGATATAAGATTCCTTCAACCGCTTTGGCGTCTTCCTTATTACATTAATGTGACGGCGGGCAGAAGATCTGTAGTCCGAAAGTTATGAAGTAGCTGTCTCTTATGGATATCGTAACATATGTTCGTTGGTGTACACTATCCTGAATTGCCCACTTCACCCGTCTTAGATCCAGATGTTATTGTCAGCACCCCACTTTCAGATACTTATAATTAATACAGTTATTTACTCTGCTGATAACTAATTGTTCCTCGTTATATTGATATGCGATCCACAGGTTGCGGACAACTGTGTTTTGTATTACCAGAGTATTTTATTTTTCAACAATTTTATCAGAAGAGCGTTTCGTGACAATCTATCAGCGATTTGTGTGCATCGACAATCGCTGCCTGGCCTATATTGAGTTATTAAGGATTTCATATTTGATTTGATCAAACTATTCTCTGCATTATGTATGAAGCATGACCGTGCAGAATATACTGTGAACTTTACAGACAACAAAGTAGTTTTGAAGTTTGTTAGATACGAAGCCATTTTATATGTTGAAGTTGTGGTGACCGAGTTGTGTAAAGTCGCTTTGAGTGAATACACACCTCGCTGTACTGTATTTGGTTATCTTAAAGAGTGGTTACAGTGAGGCTTTTAAACTAAGCTGTGGTGAAACTTCTCATCACAGAACAGTTGGAAAGATTTCTTTTTTGTTTCTTCTAGTCACGAAGTTAGGCCAGTTATTTACTTGAACGTGACTAACTGTCGCTTGGGATGTTGCGCCGTGTAGTCTGGTACAAGTTTACCGACGTTTCAGACGACGCCCTGATGAAGGTAAAACGCACCTGTGAAACATCGCCCGCTTTATGCTAGTCTACACAGTGCAAGATCCCAGAAGACAGTTAACTTCAAAAAATTTCAGTTGTTTATAGCTAATCGTTTTTTTGTTTTTGGGTGATGACACCTTGTGCTAGCGGACTGGTTTTCTGACGGTTTGGAGAAATTGGTTGTCCGTCGTCAAGGCGAAGTGACAACAGCGTCCTGGCTCCTGTGTTTGCATTTAAACGGTTTAATACTCAGATCTGACCAAGTTTCTTTGATACTAATATTTCAACTAGCTCATTATTTTGCCTCTGAAGAAATGTTGGAAAACGGGCCTGCAGCTCTGATCTGCTTTCCTTTCGGCCACGCATCTACCAATCGGAGCTTGGAATTTCCTACTGCCTTGTGGCAGGTACTATAAATACCAGCGCAGACCTTTGTTTAGACCCCCTCGGAGAATAGACGAATATTAAGGGACACCGTTATCATGCTACTTCAGTTGCGCATGTACGTTTGTCCCTCTGGAACTTTAAGCGTTTTCCAGCTTCCTTGTAACCTTATCCTACCTCTAAAAATGGTCAATGGTTACCTAAGGAACATCTATTTACTCGGAATTTTTGTTACCTAGGAAAAGTCATCTGTTTACTCGACATTGTTGTTACCTATAAAACATTTTATTACATTACATTACATTCAGCTACCACAGACCCATTTTAAGCGTAACTAATTCAGGTTAAATAAGCAAAGTCTTAATCAAACTTTACTCAATTGTAAAGCATGTATAAAGGAAATATTTAGAATAAAGCCAATATTTAAACTTCCTTTCCGTATAGACGTATTTACGTCAAATTCTCCGGAACCTTGGTTCCGCTGACAACTTTTATTATCTTATTGATAAAATATGGATATGTGCATTATATGACGTAATTGTTGACTGAGTTCACGTTGAATATTTACACAATTTTGACTTGTGGTTGCGCTCGGCAGTCAAATGAAGATGGTGGTGCATTTGCGTTACTAAAGTAGCAGAAGACGTAAGGAATGAGAATAAAAAATTATATTAATTACGCTAGGTGGTAAGGTATTTTCTATACTACGGCCCGAAGAGTAATTTGCACCGAGGGTCTTTGTTGTCAGTGCAACATGGAGCAGAATAGATTATGTATTGTACAGTTTTCTGTTATGAGGTCTTGCAGTTAGTTTGTTTGTTAGTTAGTTAGCTATGCTAGCTTTGATTTGTAGACTTGTGCCATCGTTTGTTGAGACAAGCAGCAAACCCACTGCCGAGTTATCAGGTCCGTGAGTCAAAACGGTTCGCATGTTCTTCCCAGAGCTTCTTGTTTCATTTTCGAATGTACGTTTAGCATCATTTAGGTATAATTCTCATTCGAATGACTAATTATATCATTAATTCGTGAAATTTGTCTATTCGTCTGCTGTTTGGGAGCGAGAGGACTGGTGCCGGACTAAACTTAGTGTAAAATGCGACCTCTCAGTAAGCGGTGTGTAGTGTTATTGATTTCTGGGGACGAGGAGAGCCCCGTGATACAGCTGCCGCACCCCTACTACTGTGGCACTGGAGCGCGTTCCGACCGATTCGATAGTCTTCGCGGTGGGTGGACGTGCCTAATGACTTGGTATCGAATATTTTCCATAAAAGGGTCAGATAGGAACCATTATGCGACAGCGGTGTATAAGGATAAGTCGTTTATTGTGTTCTTATCCTTTGTTCATTTCTTAAGGAAAAATGTAGTCTTAAAGGGCCGCCATGCTGTCTCTGTCCGGTTGACACCCTCCTCCAGTTTAACTTTTAAATGAGTTTTCCAACTTAGGCTAAATTTGGTATAAACTTTATTCCGATACTTTTCAATCTCCTTCAGTCAGTTGTAAGAACGTGAACTTACAGGGTAGGGGCGAGAGTAGCACCCATAATGGAGGAACTTAATCCCCTTAAAGTGGCTACAAGCCGAAACGTGAAATGTGAATGAATATTTGTGATAAGCAACTGTATTTGATGTCATTAATGCAGTACATTCAGGAGTGGATGGTTGAAATCCGGTGACGTGCAAGTACTATCCTGGATGCGTTCCTGGCGATTTTGCATACTTCATAGGCCTTTATGTACGTTTAGTGTAAACACATCTATTGTTGTAAGATTTGAGGTCTTCACATCTATTGTTGCAAAGTTAACGAAATCTTACTGATGTCACACTGCATAGTCAACGTTTATTTTTCACCGTATCTTGTTAAACATTCATCATATCCATGAGATGGTAAAGTTGCGTCATATTGTGATATAATAAGTATATATTAAATCTTGTCCGTCTAATCACAATAAATTTTTATTAAATATTAAAATATTACAATAATTAACATTTAAAATATTAAATGATGTTCTTTATCGAAATATTCGATTTACATTATTAACATTATTTACATTAATAATTGTAATATTTTAATATTAATAAGAATTTATTGTGATTAGACGGACAAGATTTAAACAATATATATTCATCATATCGAAAAATATTTTTAATAAAGTTGTATAACTTAATCATATCTATATTTTACGTGTACCAATTTTTGTACAATGAACCGTTTTTGATAAAATTAGCTAGGAGAATTTGAACTTCTTACAAAGTAGGAATTATAAAGCTAAAATAATTGTTTCTAGCAGTTTCTATTGCAGATGAAACCTGCGGGCAAATTACGGACACTTGGTCACTTGGTGCAGAGTACAAATAAAAGTATGTTACAATCAGAAGATTATGCGTTCGCCACTAAAACCTGTTTCTTGAACATGCATCAAAGCATGTTTCATAAATATGTCCGTTATTAACTTTGTTGCTCCGTGTCGGTCTTTGTTGTTGCCGAAACCTGGAAAATGTTACAGTTCTTTCGTTTCTCGAAATTTATTTGCATATTGGAACAGGCAGCAGACGTGTGTCTAGAGTTGTGGCAGTTCTGATACTCCACAGGAGGATGCCACATGGCGTCAGTACCTTGTGAATATTTGAACCCGTTTATTCCACATACATATTAAAGGCTGTACTTGTGTATTCATGCTTTATTTTGGTTGTGGCGAAGCCTGATAACTTTTTAAAATGGCATTGATGATATACATGCTTAGATATAACACATGGAACAGTAGATGCTAGTCTCACAGTTTTCCCCTCCCCTCACTTTGCAGTGTGTGTAAAATGCTAGACCTTTAAAAATAAATGTAACTCACGGTTGTAGCTTCGTATTTGGGAGATTTTATGTTCAAATCTGGGAGCGGATAATCGTAATCGTGTCTTAGGTTTTTGTTTTCCTTATTCTCTACAGGAAAGTTCTCTCATCTTGTCAAGGCTTAAATCACTTATTTTTGTAATATTGTTTGCTGTTGTAGTAATAATGTGCCTTTGCAGCAGTTTTGCGTGTAACATGGATGTACTGAAATAACCCTGTCTGGCTGTAGATTAAATCGCGTTGCAGGAAGTTCTCATAAGTAGTAGGGGAGTTTCATGTCGGTCAAACTTTCTTTAGGTCCCATAGACGATTCTCGAACATTTATTGTGTAATTGCAGGCAATCAAGTGATTTAAAGTAAATACTCTCAAGTTTCGTTTGCAAAATACTTTTTGAATGTTAACTCTGCAGTCAGTCCTCGCTTTATGAAGATTCGCATTAGGAAATTTCGCCCATACGAACTTTCCGCTTGGCTCACCATTCCTAGCCTAGGATTTGGGAATTCCATAGTAGACAAAATTGGAAGCCTGTAGATGTTTTTGTCGGATTCTCGTTATATACTAAATACAGCTACAGTATTTACTTTCCGAAGATGGCTGTCTTCTGGGTTATAGCGACGTGTAGACTGGTCCTTGTTGCCTCCACGATCATGGCGAATTGCCCTGATGATGAAGGCAGCAAGGACCTCTGAAACGTTGGTAATCTTCTGCCAGACTACACGGCGTCGCAACCCTTCGGGCTCACCGCCGTGACAACTTTTTTCGTTCATTTCAGTCTTGTTGCCTTTTTCTTTCAGTATTTTATGGATTTGTCTTTGTTTCTTAAATTTACCGTCATTCCTTTCAGTATTCTTTCCCTCTATTTTTCATTGATACGTTTTTTTAGTTTCCTTCCATTCCTTGTTTCTTCCGTGTTGAAGTGGTTGGTGCTGCCACTTTGCCACGCCTTGGTGTTTCTGGTCTTGTAAACCATTTTTCCAGTAGGCAGTATCCAGTGTTTTTGATTTCTTTCCCTGTGGCTCTACATTTCTTGGAGACCCTAAGTCGCCTGTAGCCTATATTATTAGTGAAAGAAAATTATAGATTGTTCTTTCATTTACTCGTATTTCTAAGAACCAACTCGCATTGATTTAAGCGCAAGTTTTGTTTCTTCATCCGCCCACATGTCAAGCCTAGGCGTGTTTTTGCTTTGATCTGTCGAACTCGTGGTACTGCGTGATGTTCATACCATGTGTCTTCCGTTAAGATGTTCGGGGTCGGACGGAAGGGAACACGGGCATGATACAATGGGCCGACCTTTCTGTTTAAAATAATTAATGTCGGTAAAATTACGCGTCGATTAACTCTCCGCCAAATTATGAACTGCACCTTGCTTCATTGCCCACTTCTGATGCAAGGTGCGTGACACTTGTAATCCATTTGAGATCTCAGTTCAGATGTTGAAGTGACATAGGTTACTGTGACTGGAGATTGCGTTTAGGTCTCGGAGAAGATGCTGTTCTATTATCTTAACATTGAACTTGCATTTGTATCTCATGCCGATGGATCAGTAACACACTTCAACATTGTGTCCAATGGTTGATTTACTTTTGAAGTGTACAGTATTGTATTATGGTGGCCTCTGGACTGCGCAAAAGAGGGATACAAGAAATACCATGGAGGAGGACGCAAGGTCGTGAATTCAGATACCAATAGCGGAAGGAGAGATAATCACAGCGTAGCTAAATACTAACCATTAATTTGCATGAGATGTCTGCAGGATCACTGGACTTTCGAATGATACCTCTGGTGTTATTTGTGGCATATAACCATGGAGTTTCTATTTATTCACGATAGTACCACCTCTAAATAGACCTTTCCGTGACTCATACTTAGGTAATGGTCTGTTCGTGACAGTGGACTCATGTAAGTTTCTGTGTAACTAAAACTCAGCTGCCTCCATAAAATAATAGGACTGTAGAGTGGATTTGTAGAACTTGCTGAAATGGAGCCCACGCTCGGTGGTGACGGTCCTTGAGTCGTCGTCAGCCATTTTCGTAACGCGATGTCATAAAATATGTTTTGGACGCTAATGCCGCCTGCTACTATAAATAAACGATCGTATTTATCAATTTTAATAATATCGCTGTTTCTCTTCCTGTTGCGAACTGCTCGTTCCATGAACCGTTTTTCGTAGTAATAAACCTAGCAGCAGCTTGCATTCACGCTTCTTCATTAATTCTTGGCGTCACTGACTCGAGAAGAGGCCAGATAAGTCGTTGCAGTTCTTCACTGTCAGCTGCATAAATATATGTAATGTTTCCTCTCACAGAGATTATGAAGTTTGGCTGACACCTCAGAGGGTTTATGAGTCTGGAAATTTTACGCTCAAAATGTGTGTATGTATGAGGTAAACCTAAAAGCTTATTTTTATATTATTTTGTCGGTGAATTAATTGATCGTAACAAAGACACGAACATTTTATAAGCTGTTTTGGTAAAGGTTACCAGTTACTTGTTGTGTTTTGGTGGACTGCTGTCGTCATCTATGTAGAGTTATTATTGATTCTTGGTTTATTTAACTACGCTTTTTCAGCTGCTGTAGGTTGAATGGTAGGATGACTTCCAGCTGTGAATTCGAAGGGGTATGGAAGAAAATTGTGTTGATAAGGTACTGCCCCAGTACTTATCTGGAAACATCAATAGTCTCAGTCTGGGTAGCCGGTCTTTAGACCGAGATTCGAATCCGAGTCCTTCCATTGAGCCACGACGTTCGGTAGCTCATAACAAAAACATTACTTCCAATGCAATTCTGAAGCAATGTAAAATTTTCCATAAAACTTCACGCTCTTATAAAGAAAATACTGTATCTGCCATAATGAACATAAGGCCAGTGAGATACACAAAACTGCAGTGGATACATTCGGAAAACGTGTGCACCGCATTAGAATATACGTTTATCCACTTGTATTAACTACCGTATATATATTGATTCCATGCCTCAAAATTTTATATTTCAGCGGCGAGTGCTTTGATCTTAAACGCGGAATTTGTATCTTGTCACTGAATTTTTTTTCTGTTTAAGAACTGGTTCTGTGGAGGCTCAACCGGCAACCAAAAATAGTTTGGGCGTGGTTTCCTAGGTCAGAGGAACAGTTTGGACCTCTTAATAGCTTTCGTATCTGGCATGCTGTATAGAAAAGTTGGTCTTATAAACATCAAATTTAGTGCGAAGTCCGACGCCCCGCTGCCTTCTTGTTGCTTGAAAGTCGTTTCTGCCAGTGCATATCGCAGTATTTCTTTCTGAAACCGATCTCTGTAAGCTTGAATGAAGGAGAGTGTTATGCCGCAACACATTTTCCAGTCGGTGCACGTGTGTCTACACTGCAAGAGCTTTGTGAAAAACTTGCGGATCTAATTTTAATTTGTCAAGCATCCTCTGGATCTGACACCCACACACTAATTATGGACACTTGAAAACTTTCTTTTGGCTCTCTTACCCTATGGATAGAATGCTGATCGTATCACGTAATGTCATTGAAAGTCTAGCGACTGTGTTCTGCTTTTTCGTAGAAACAAGACTTCACCAAAATGGTTTGAATTACAGTAAAAACGGTTTATAACGAGAACTGCAGACACAGGACTGGAATATTTTCCCTAATGTAGATAAGTCTTCGCTTGACACGTATTGTCGTAGGCGAATAAAATAAAAAAACATACCGAATTTGTCAATGTGTTTATAATCTAAATCACAGGTCTAAAATGTATGCCATATAAATGAATGTGTTCTGCGTTATGCTGTTACGAATATTGCCGCCCACGTTTTCCCAGTACTGCATTAAAATACTGTACTCGTATATATGCCGTCAGTTGACCTAATTTGTTCCATGTGACAAAATTTCCTCCCCGGATAAACTCCAGGAAATTAATACGAAAAGGAGCAAACAGGAAACAGATATCAAATCTAAAACTTCTTGACGATGGTGAAGAGTCAATTGAATAAAAATTTCCTTGGATATTATCCATCGTCTAGTAAATATAAAACGTAAAACGACGTTTCGGAATTGGGACTCTTATCTCCGTCTTCAGGTTCCTACACAGTTGGGCCCACTAGATAGAGCTAATCCCTATCTCCGTCCGGAGATAGAGTCCCATCTCCGAAACGTCGTTTTACGTTTTATATTTACTAGACGATGGATAATATCCAAGGAAATTTTTATTCAGGAAACAAATATTTAAACACTCTGTATTCCGGTAAGTTATTGATGTTCGTGTTGATTACCGATTCTGTAACAGCAGCAGCAATATTATTAATAATATTAACAATAATAATAATAATAATACGTGTAATTATTGGTTGATCCAGAATCTTATCACTATCAGTTCAAAAGTATTTAGTTGATACTCCATGTAAACACTCCAGTGTGGAACAACAGAAGGCTGCCATTCTGGGAACAGCACATGCCCTAAGGAATATCTGTCTTGACGTGGTACTTCATAAATTTAACACGTATTTTCCAGAATCTACTGTATAATAGAGACAAGGGTTGGCCCTGACGTATGGACAGATATCCTGTAACATGGTGAAGTTTTAATTCTTATGTGGCTTGTGCTGTCGATGTTTGAAGACATTCTTTGTCGTTATTGTATTTTAGGAGTTAATAAGCTTTGTGCATGAAACATTGCAGTTCTTATGTGGACATCAGTCGATGGAGGACCATGTGTTAGGCGTGTGTTGTTGTCACAAAGAGCATTCTGCATCAATATTTCGAAGTCCTGGTTCTTAATGTGGATGTATTTTAAGCTTGTACTTAACGGCATATGAGACGTGCTTTTGTTATGTTCCAAGAGTTGACACCGTTTCTGAGAGCGTGTTTTACACATTTAGCACGTTCTTTGCGTGTGTGGGTATATTTTAAGTGCGCGTTTTAGTATCAGACTTAAATACAAATTTATAGGATGTAGTTTCGAAAGTGGGCGTGTAAAAGGTTATGGGGGAAATGTTTTAATTCAAAATATAGGCAGTTATGGAAGTTGTGCATTTAGAAGCTTTATTTTTTTAAAAGAAATTTGGCTTCTCTCTACTCTGCCCCATATATGCTTTCCAGCACAGACACGTCAGCCCTGAAGATGAATACAGTATGTTTCTCTGAAACTTGCGAGTCTACATGGCGTCAAACTCCAGAAGAACATTGTTAGGAGGAAATGTTTCTTCTGGCTTCCAGCGTGGCCTACCTGTCGAGACGTCTTGAGCACCGTGTGTGTATATATATAAAAGGGAGAAGGCTTTTTCTCTGGGTCTTATAAAATGGAAGAATAGAGAAACGTTACGCCTAACTGGAAACTACTTGAAGCCTTGATCGCTTTGCCTTTGTGCTTCAAAAGCGCTCACGTTTCCCCATCCCACCCCTTTCTCCAGGTTTCAGAGTCAATATCGCCTATGCATGTTGAGAATCTATCGCGCGGGTGATGTGGTCGGTTGTGATTAGCTTTGCAGCAATAGATGTATACTTACAGTGGGCTAAATCAATAACAAGGGCAGTGAAGTACGAAAAGTCACAAAGAAATTGTTTGGGACGTAAAGAACCCTGTCCATTGTTTAGGATCCGAGGTGTGTATGTCCGTCCGTCGTGTATACATACATGAATATTGTAAGATACTAATTGTTCGATGAAGGAAAGCTAACTGGCTGGGACATATTATGAGAAGGAATGGATTACTGAGTGATATCACCGAAGGCCAGATTGAAGGAAAGAGAGGACTAGGAAGAAGATTGATACAGCTAACCGACGATCTTAAACAAGGAAAGAAGATGACGTTCCAGGAATTAAAACGAGAAGCCGAGAATAGGGAAAACTGGAGAGCTCTTTTTGGGCAGAGCAATGGACCTGTCGTAAGACAGAACACTGAATAATAATAATAATAGTTTGTGAAAATCTATAAGAACGTGACGTCATTAAATGTTTTCCCGTCTGTGTACCTTCGCCTGCTTGTCATCAGCAACAGTAATAGCTTTCATGACGTTACGTGCTGTGATGATAATGTCTGAAAGAGCATTTGAATATTTGGAACTTCTGGATAGCTGAAAACGATTGTACGACGACCAGGCGACATAGTTTTTGTTTGTTAACGGTAGCAGATGACGCGTTACAAACTGCTGATAGTAATATAACCTACAATAAACTGTGCTTGGACACTGTAAGATGAACCACTTTAGCAGAGAGAGTGCATATAACACTTTGTTCAGTTTAATTCAATGTAAAGGAAGAGAGACAAATTTTAATAGTTTGACTTCGCACGAAGAGACTTCAACATGAACATTTCTTTGTGGGATTCAAGCAGGTTCTTCTGCTAGCAAAGTTTGTGCTCTCGGTTCTCGAATGGAGTCTGGTTTGGTCCGACGTTGACATCATCCTTGTTCCACTCTTTGAAGTATCTGGGGATAGCGCTAAATATATGTCGTGTTCTGGACTAGGAGTCGGTTTGGTCCGGTTTTGCTGCATTGGCTCTGTACTTCTCATAAGCTTCCGAGAATAGATCGACTTCTCTTTCACTTTCCAGTACGTAGCTTGGAAAATCGCTTTTTGAAACCTTCATTCCGTTAAAAAAGAACCGTGTTTAACCCTGCAGTTAAGACAGTTGACTTGGTCGTCGTGGTTTCTCGTGTACAAAGTAAATTGACCTTCAAAATGAGTCTTAATTTTAGCGTAACATATAACACATATGTAATAAGAACAATATTAAATACCAGTGTTAAAATTGATCCATCTGACTTCATTATAAATAGTTTGAGTAAGTTATTAGTCTATATAAACCAGCTGCCCATATTGTCGAAACATGTATCCACAAGATGTTATTAATAATAACGTTTTATATAGGTGGTAAATGTTATTAATACTAAACAGTAATAAAACAGTGGAAATGTTCGAGTACAGAGTCTTAAAAAAATTAGTGTTCTTATTGTGTTATGCTTTTTGCCCGGTAATTGTTTTATGTTGTTTGTTGAGTACGGAATATCGTCTTTTGCCTTAGAAACTTACGTATGAGGTTTGTCATTTATTACTTGTGCAATATCGCTGATCTATTAAATTGTTTGCTTCATGTGTAATATAACAGATGAATATATTAAAATAACATGTATTCAAAAAATATGAACATGACTTTCGCGTGCATACCTACATGCATACGTACCTCTTTACTTTTATAGCGTAATATAAGCCTATGATTTGATGTTCCGGGATATATTTAACCGCATGTTTGTGTGCCGTTTCCTGAAAGACGTTGAGACACTGTGTTCTAGCGTGCAAAACTGCCCACTTTGTCGGATGCTTTCTTGCTACTCTGGATTTATACACCTTTTTTTGCCCCCCCCCCCCCCCCCTTACAAGCTTTAGGCCTTCGAAGGGAACTGGGAAACTGCCATTTAGCTGGTATTGACATTAAGAGACCTTTACGAACTTCTTGTAAATTTATGAGCCCCCTCCAAAACCAAGGAGACAGAATATACTTAGGTCTCAACTGTATCAGAAATGGAAACAATTTTCTTTACTGTTCGTTATGAAATTAAATAGGCTGACTTGTTGCTTTCACAGATGAGACTTAAAACGTTACATAATAATGTGCAAGGACACAAAACCATCAGAATAATATGCTGAAAATCCTAATCGCCATGCCAACTTGGCGTCTGGTATATATTTAGGGCTAAATGTTTTCTTTGTCCATATTACAATGTATTAAGACCACATTCGTGAAACAAATATGTTATTCTGGGGTTGTGCGTTCATGTCGAACGTGTTAGCCCGTCTAACCGATGGAAAAACGAAAATTAAAGTTTTGTCTTACTTCAGATTCAGTGGTACTCCATGCAGTGCAACCCAGTAGAACCGATCAGACAAAATGCATCTTTAGCCAGCTGCAGCCATTCAGGCGTTGTCAGTGTTTGCGTTTGCGGCGAGCGTAAGTCTGAACTACCTGGCCAGATGGAGCTCGCTGGCGGTGAATTTTCTTCCAGTACATGGAGTACCAACAGCCACGGTGGTCTAGCGGTTAGAACGCTGGCCTTGTAATCCTGGGGTCTCGGGTTCGATTCCCGGCGGTGCCCGAATTTATAACTTGTGTTGGGCAAGGCCGTGGTCTAGGCAACACGGAGTTTTCCTCCGGGGGCTTCCCCGGTTTCTCCGTGGCATCCCAACAATTACTCCATTCACACACAGAAGAAGGCAATGGCAAACCACTTCTGGATCATCTGCCAAGAACGTATATGAACAGGTCCCAGTCCGAGAAAAGGATGGAAGGATCCTGTTCATATGGACCTGTCGTCAGACAGAACACTAAATAATAAATAATAACATGGAGTACCGTTGAACCAAGAAAGAAAGATTTTAGATTATTAGCAGGACTAACACTGTTAACGTGAACGCCCAGTCCCTGGTTAGTGAGTGATTAATTTCCAAGAGTAGTATTGTTCGGAATGGTGCTGAAGGTGAGGTGGGTAATTAAATGTTTGTGCAGTTCATGACCAGGGGGTTGGGGGAGAAACTGGCCTGCGTCAGCCCTTTACCCTAGAGTCTTCATCGTTTGCAGTTGCTACAAATTATAAATGAGTCAGCTCTCTGAATAAAATGACTTCATACATGCTACAGAGGTGGACAATTATTTTACTACGGGGCTGGTCGGACCTGTTTCGAAAATCTAACCGGTTTGTATTGAGGCAGTGTTCTAGACCTGTATTTGGGGGGTAACCCGCCCGAATCTCGGACATATTTCATCCCGACATAAATGTTCTACGATTTTTCTCTGAGTCTCCAGGCGAATGTTGGAATAGTAACGACCCCCTTTTTCCACACCCTTTCGTGCTTGCAGTCAGTCATTATCCTCATCTAAAACAGCGTCGTTATATACAAATAATGTAAAAAATAATCGAAGTTATTCCGGTTGTAATGGATCCCACTCCATTGTAACCATTTATAGGTGTAGTAAACGTATTACTGTGGACTTTGAGTCTAGAACTTCCATTAAAATTCTCATATGCATATAAAAAGTTAAAAAAAGACTCGTTAATATTGCCGTAGTTCCTATTCTTACCTTTTTGTTGTTGTCTTGTAGAGTGTAATCGTTACAATAGACCACTGTCTCAGAGTATTTAAAGAAATGTGAAGAAGTTGCAGGTTGTAGCTTTTCGTAAAATGACTTGATATGAGCCTGACAACAACCGGGGTTTAATTTAGGGTAGGGCAGTAATGTTTGTCGTCGTCACTGCGTGCAGCCTGCCTCCGAGGTCCGCCTGACTTCTGTTAATTAAAAGGTTAGCGAAGGCTGTTCCTGCGCTGTAGAAGTCGTACGATGCTTAGTGTTATCTCAGAACGTAATAGGAAGACTTTTACTGCATTTCATACAGAGGATATGCGCTGAAAGTTGCAGTAATTAAAATTTGGTCTGTCTTACCGTGTCGTTATAGTACATTACATGACTCAGAAATAGTATATGAATGTTCTCAAAAGTGTCCCGCCGTACGAAAACATGTTCCATGAGTAAAAGTGGGGAGACCTCTTTGAGGTGCACATCTCTTATTTCAAACATTTTCCTTTGCGATGTGAGGAATATTCAGCGAAATACAAGGCAAAATAAGCATATGGCCGTACTGTGGGCGGTACTGCCAGTACGCATTTGTCATTCATTTGTCTTCTTTCTTTTTTTTTCCCCCAGTCTAGTTTAAAAGATACGGTTACACCAACCGTATAAATCCAAACAACTCTTGTTGCCTGTGCCAAGATTATTCCAGCGCCATCCCCTTCCCAGCCTTCAGTTTCTGCCCACAGAATCTATCGTGCTTATGGATAACTAGGGTAATGAAAGAACTGCAGTAGCTACAGCCAAGTTCTGTATTTCGGTGACGAGGTCTGCAGGGGACGCCGTGCGGGGGTTGTTCCCATAGAAACGCCACCAGGATGTTGTTGCCATCGCAACGATTACAGCAAGCAATACGGCACGTTCCGACCCGGAGCAGTCGACGAACACATAATCTCATTTCTTTGCAGGGTACGGTTGATATTACCGTGGCAGTATCGCAGTACTACATTGTGGGCCTCGCTGCGCCTTAACACTGAAACGAGAAAACGTTTCTTGTATCGGTATGTCTGCCTGGTAGTCGCAACGACACTGACAGACAAGATGAAACGTCTTGACCGGTGCTTCCCCCCACGCCGAACAGTATTTTATATGTTGAGTAATGAAGAACGCACTGGAACTGGAGTCAAGACAGCGATAGGATGCTTTAGATTCATCCTCGTATGAAGTAAGGACGTCATAGGGTTTAATGTATTGTGTTATGGTTGAGCTCCACTTTGACGAAGATATATTTTTAAATGTTGGTCGAATGTATCTTCTGTGTTGAAACGGAGGATTGGTGGAAACTAGGGACAGTCTGGTAGAAAGGTGGCCTGCATTGAAGTGCACATATTTCCTAAACAATTTTTAGAATTCTTATTGGCCTTGATGTTCATTTCTTGTAATTACAGACCTGTTGCTGTAAACATAATACCACCATATCCACGAAAGTTTCAAATAGAAGTTGTAGATCTTCATGAGGTCCGGTATTATGGCATGTGCCGTTTTTATATGACGTGTCTTTATTATTTTCTCTATCTTGTTCTTGCTGTTTATTAGGGTTATTAGTGACATATGTTGGAAACATCGCGCACACCTGTTCATTGGTTTACAGGGTGTTGGAAGGGAGTCATTTTTGGCATTATGATAAATTCTTCTTGATGTGCCCCTCTGTCTTTGTAAATGTCAAGCGTCAAAGATCGCTTGGCATTTCAGCGTCAATGCTCCGATCTCTCCTCCTCGCAAATTACCTGTCAGTAGTCCATGAACGACAACCAGATCACGGCTTGCTTTACTGGTAATCGAATTACTTAAACTCTGTATCCAATCTTGACAAATTGCCCGGCTATTTACAGAAAACCCCTACTTCGTTTCCTCCTTGTCTGTGGCACTCTTCAAAATAATTTCCGGTAAGATGTCTCAGTTTTGTGTAATGGTGTTATAAGTCGCCAGTGGGAACTTGAACAGGCAAGAGAAGGCACTCCTTGTGCATTATTTGTACAAAATGCATATTGGGTAGTTCTTTTTCCTCTGCCCGCGTGTCTCAACTCCGAAACTGCAAAACGGATTTTGATTAAACTTGATATTAGAGGTCTGCAAATTGTTGTCGGGAGATTTTAATTGTGGTCGCTATCGGCCCAAAAAAAACGTTCTTACATGAAACAAAAGTCAGACTTACTGATTTTCTCAATACAGAAGTTTGTGTGTCACAGAAGTCTTCGGAAGCCCCAGAATGTTTTTTTTATTTTTTTTAAATTTCTACTATGTGCGAATAACGAGATACGCGGAAATATATTTGTTTGTCCGCGACGTAATTTATCTTTAGTTTGACGTCCTTAAAATAGTAGGCACATATTTCTACCTGCAATAAATGAACACCGACATTGGTAGTCTTGTGGTACGCAGAAATGTGCTTTCAATTGTCTGGAATAACGTACTGTGGCCATGGAGATGGGTAGGAACTTCACCGATAATTGAATCGCCAATATTCCAATTTCCGTCACGTCGTATAAGAGCCTCTCTGTTTCTTGCGACTTGAACTCGAATAAAGGTATTTATAAGCCTGTACAGCAGTATCGCATTGCGCTAATACTATATTTTCACGTGGATTGAAGGATCTCAGTATTGTTCTGCTACCTTTGTCACTTAGGCCTGCCTAACCCCTCACATTAGGGGTTAGTAGTTGCTTCCTTTTTGTGCCAGATGATGCCATTCCAAAATGCCCTCGGACCGGAGTGCCTCGCGAGAAGAAAGAATTGTAATTGAGAAATTGTTGATGGATGATTCTTGGTTTATCTAATGATAATTTTCAACTACGTAAGTTATGTAGCCTCGAATGGTAGGTTGTTTGCGCATGGTGAATTTTAAACAATGTGGTAGAAAGTTCCGTGTCTGTTTAAGGTTTTATATAGGCATTTGTCTGGAGAGACGATGTAAAACCACCGAAACGTTCCGTCATAATGGCAGATTTCTGGGCCGAGATTTTAACCTTGGGGTCTCCTGAATACGAAAGACGTTAAAAACTTAAAACATACAAATGCACGCATGGACAAGCGTTCTACTGCCTCATACATGGTGCCGGGTATAGCAGATACGCATTTGTTTATTTATTTATTTTTAAGATTACAATGCTTCATGTTCTATCAAAATGTAAACGGAATTATAAACGATCTTATTATTTTGTACTGAACATCGCTGCGTGCCATATTCTGTCTATCCCTGCTATAGATACGCATAATTGGAATTCTGTTCATCTGTGCTTTCGGGCTGTTGTGTTTTCTGAATCGTCTGCAGGAGAATGAGTACTTGCGGCAAGAACTGTTAACTTTTTGGATGGGGGATACGTGGAAGGATACAAAAAATAAATATACAATGAAAGCCGCGAAGTGTGAGTTGCATTTCGCAAGTGTTGCCAAGTTTGTTCACGAGAAAATAACTACGAAACCCACCCAGCAGGTGAAGCCGTAATGCTTCTGGTTTGTATTCGGTTCAGAATTCCGGGATACTATACTTTCAAACAGGTAAGCGCGCGACTGTTTTCGTATCAGTTCTTTGGAGGTCGCCGAACGTGATCCTTTGGTGTCATTCGACGCTAAATAACATCTTCTGTTGGTATAGTATAATTAAATGACCTCGATCTGTATGCGTAGTCCATTGGAATACACTTGCTTGTTTATATTTCGTTTTTCGCTGATGATAACGAGACCCAGTAAGAAACTGGTCACTCGGCGAAGCATTTCTTTGGGCGCCGGGTGTTATCCGATCATCTGCTGTGTGGTAACTTTCCTACTTCAGAAGCTGGACTATCATGATTATAACTTTAAGTTGAAAACATCCTATGGTTATCCACCAACAGTTGACCCCAGTCTTTCCCTCTTCCCCCTTCCATACTTTGTCATTGTACTTCCCGGTTTATTTGTTGGCACTCCATTATGACCGCCACGGTGGTCTAGCGGTTAGAACGCTGGCCTTGTAATCCTGGGGTCTCGGGTTCGATTCCCGGCGGTGCCCGAATTTTTAACTTGTGTTGGGCCAGGCCGTGGCCTAGGCAACACGGAGTTTTCCTCATTGGCATCCCAACAATTACTCCATTCACACCCAGAAGAAGGCAATGGCAAACCACTTCTGGATCATCTGCCAAGAACGTATATGAACAGGTCCCAGTCCGAGAAAAGGATGGAAGGATCCTGTTCATATGGACCTGTCGTCAGACAGCACACTAAATAATAACTCCATTATGGGAGGTCCCTGGTTCTGTTTTCGGCGGCGGAAGCCGATAGTCTGGAGGTTTTATTGGTTTTCTGTAGTTCTTCCAGATTCATTCTGAGTTGGAACCTTAAAACAGGCCACTACCATTTTCCTTCACATTCTTTTCAAGTTATTATACACAGTTATCATCTCACTCGAAGCTGTTAAACTAAGGACGTCGACAAATGGCGAAGGAAGCCACTTAGTAAATTATATAGGAGAGGAGAACACACTTTTACGTACTAGTACATATAGAAATACGGTTGATTTCTTTTTGTGATAAATACATGCGGAGCAGTAAGACAGGAATAAGATAGATGTCCAAAACTTTCTTATCGAAATTCATTTATCAATGTGCAAGATTGAACGTTATTCGCTGCTGCTCCAGCTACCCTGAACGCCCATGCATTGTAAACAGAATTTTAAATATCGCTGTGGTCGATCGGTTGCGCCGGTTCAGCGATGATCATCCTTGCCATAATTTACTTTACTTCCTCGAGGAATTGGTCGATCGCTGAGGAGTAATGCTTAGTATCCTACAAAGTTCGATCCTCGGTCCGAGACCTCGCGACTTTGCCCTTAATACATCTCTTCGACACGTCATTGTTAACAGGTGTACATCTTCCTGCTTGGATGACTGCTTTACGGAAATAATTTGGTAATTAAAATGTGATGATTCTCTGTGACCTGTTATACCTCAGAATTAATTCTGTTACCCGGTATTTACTCCTTGGATGGGCGATTGGCTGATTGCAAGATATCTTTATCACAAGACAGCACAGACAGTAAAACAACCTTTGACCGAACAGGATTTAAACACAAGCTCCCAGCATGCTCCTTGTAACAGAAATTAAATATTTGTATGTTTCAGTTCTATCGTATTAAAGGTCGTCTGCTTTTGTTGGAAGAAACTTTGGATTGAAGTAACGCACAGTGTCGAGGAGAGATTATAGATTATGGAAGGCTTGCGATTTCTTCCGATTCAGTCAGTAACAGACGTCGTATGGGAATCATGTCGAGTCTGCAGATAAAGTAAAGCTGAGCTATGAAGTGCTTATCTGTTCCTTCGACCATCTGTGGTTGTCTCAGTCGGTTGACTATAGTATAATACAATTCAATCGTCGCATTATTTGCTTTGCTTGTATTCTCGTTTCTGTATTGATGGCCCCATGGGCTCTGTAGAAGTGTTTGTATGCGTTCTTAGTATGGAAGTTTACAAAATCATCGCCTGTCGGTCCGTCTTCATGTCTAATCTTTATCGCTATTCATTCACGTATGTTGTCAGAGTTGGCTTTATTTTGATAGTGATCGTCGTTCTTTTCGAGAAGCTTAAATCGGTCTATTTTCTTATATGCGGTTCATAAGATAAGAGAATTAATCATAGGTGATAACACTCCTAGAGTAAAGAGTTATTTAATATCTGCAACGTGTTTTCCATTACTGCTATAAAGTAAACTGTCTATGCATGAACGTATCCCTGGAATCCTACAAATACGTGGGGACTGAAGGAAGGAGATTCATTTGTGTTTTTGTTGGTTTATTATGTTTAAACAAGAGCTGTGTTTTTGTAGATATGTGACGTGTTAATGAAACGGTCTCTTTGTTATCTCGCGCATAATGAAATATATTTGCCGCCTATATCATGCAGCTATATGTCTGTGCTAAATGACCTTAGCAGTAGATATACAAACTTCGCATCGATCAGACAATCGAGGAAGACGGCCATAAGGCCTGTCGAAACTCGGAATGGATGTTTGTATTTTTAAGACCCTTCAAGGTGAAGGCTGGCCCCCATCAGTTTTCCATCCATCACCGCGAACTTCCTTTGTCTCTGTTTGTTTCTCAAAACGTGAGTGGGTTGATATTGGGGCCATCCAATACTAGCCAAATGCGCCTTTCCTTTGTTTCGGTAGATTGTATCTGACTGCTACAATGTCATGGAAGAAAATGTGGATTGGAATTGCAGTTAGAAATACAGTTTTGGGATTGAAGCTTAAATTAAGCGTGGCTGAATTTTATTAATTACCCTTTGACTTCCATAATTTCTTCTTAGTTCATGTACATGATACGTATTCTTTTTCAGCTGCATAGATTATTGAATGGAAGTATCCTTGTGAATGATGACTTATTTCAGAGTCCATTGTTTGTTCTGAGAGACAGTGAAACCACAGAACCTTTACTGATATTCTGCAGGCCGATATTTGAACCCAGGACCTCCCAAATACGAGCAGCTAAAAACTTGCTAAGGAATTACCTTAGTCCGTACGTGTCGAGCACATGTATTCCGTTCATGAAAGACTCTCAGGCTCGGCACTCTGTTTAGCAAGATGTAATAAAATACATGGAGCAGGGTCCTACGCGAGAAGCTGATAGTCGCTTAGCTTGTCCCCTGGTAAGAACAATAATTAGCACAACTGTTGATAAAAACCAAAATTAAAGTCGTAAGTCTTTACTGCTCCTTTCAGTGAACATTGTTTCGTATCACATATCTGTTAAAACTATTTCTGACGTCTCCTAAACAGTTATATCCGGTCAGCACTAGGCAGACCGCCTTGCATTACGCAATACTGATGAATCCTGAATCTTCCGTGAAAGTTTTCTGTAGTTTTCTTATTTCTTCACTCAGAAATATGTGTAAAAATCGTCCGTTCCACCGAACTTTGTTCCAAGTAGCAACCGAAGACATCTTGAAGAACCTCTCCTTACACTTCACAGTCCCTTTCTAGGTCTTTCAACGTTCGTTCATGTTTTCACCCGCACTTAAATTCGTTTGTCTCAACTAGGCATTACTCGTTATGTTTAGGTGTTCAAAATTTGTAGTGGCAAAACTGTAGAATTATAGTATTTAAGTCGTGATGCTATTTTTATATGTGTGTGCGGAATTGATGAAATGTTCTCCACTCTTTTGTTACATTTAGGTCCAGATATTCTCAATATTCTGCTCTGTAACACAGTCAATATGTGTTATTTCCGTAAGCGAGAGATTACGTTCCGTAATTATATATGACAAATGACAACAGATAAAAAACCGGTTTCGTATGTTTGGAGCTTTCGGCTTTTAGACAGGACGCGGAAAGATAAAACTTCCTGAACTAAGGTATAAAACACGCCCAGAATTTCATCTGATTTTAATTGTGTACAGAAGTTTTTAAAAATACAGCAGTAAATCTTGTAAAAAGTACTCCGAAGTCACATCGCCTACCTTGGAGGTTCTGTGTGCGTCAGTCTTGTGTGTTGGTGACTTTGTACGTCAGCCGAGAGCGCTCACGGGACGTGTCAAAAAAGATCGTAAAAATATGGGGTCCTCATTCGGAAACATGCCAGTATATTTAGATTTTGTTATGCTGGTCTGCAATCGTGAGCCCGATATGAATTGGAGTATGTTCTGTTGGGGGGGCGTCCTCCTTGGTGCTGTTGGATTGGACCCGACCACGTGGGTTGCCATGGGAACGGTCGGCCCTGCTACAGCAAGGAGTAAGAGAGCTGGGTGACTCCACCGACGGGAGGCTTGTAGTCTCAACCTAGCCCTACGTGTGTTAGTTTCTGTGTGTGTGTGCAAGCTACAAGATCAGAGAAAATCTCGTCAAACCCGAACCTCTTGAAATGGACTATAAAGGGCGGCGGTTGCCGGTCGTTTTAGTTAGTGGTGACGTCATAAGGACACATCTCGATGCACACCCTCACGTGCCAGGGTGCAATGCACTGTTGATGTGTAATCTGTGATTTCAGTCCGTATCTGTGACTCGATGTGAAATTGTTCGTATAAGTGTGACCAACAGCAAGTAGGCATACATAAGTACGAGTTTTAGGTCGTATGATTTCCGTTAGAAATATATGATTGATTGCCTTGGTTTATGGGCCCCTGAAGGCGAGGGGTGTTAGTATCCACATTTTTGGTCATTACAGTACCAGCAATGTACCTAAATTGAACCAAATTATGTATTAAATTAAAATTAAATTATTTGGTTATTCCGTCAAATCACAATGTATTTAAA
>NW_019060399.1:318043-336124 GCF_000696155.1 Zootermopsis nevadensis | reverse complement strand
TATTTTAATTATCTTATTTTAAATACATTGTGATTTGACGGAATAACCAAATAATTTAATTTTAATTTAATAAGTCACAATATGACGCAACTACACTATCTTACAAATTATGTATGTCAAGACACGAAATGTTCGAATTTTTTTAGCAACTATCGTCAGCATTTACAGCTGTAATTCCCCTGTAAAGAAACAACACAGAATTAATGTAAAAATAAGTGATTCTGTATAAGCTTTGTTACGTTATTTACTGTTTTGTTTAATTCATAATGGTTGTTTTTTTATTTCACTGTTGTATGCAGTAAATTTCTAATGTTTAATTTAACTTCTTTGCAGTTATGGCAGTGAGATGCTAATTGTAATACAACAGTGTGAATATCCAAAATTTAGAAGCTGAAGTCAAGGTACCTAGTTATAATAATTAATTGCTACGGATTCACATTTATGCCTCTTTGTTCCCATGAGTTGTAATCATTTTATTGTGGGTGTGAACAGTTACAGCATCCCATAAATACTTGTAATCTTATGTACGTTCAGTGCAGTTACTTTGAATATCAAAGTATAATTTGGCAGTAAAAAGGTATGGATATTAGATTGGAAGGTTAAATAATTCGATGGCAATTGATATCACTAGTTCCGTTGTCGACTGAAATGAAAGTAGTCGACGTAACTTTCCTATCGATATTTCGTATGCTGGGTTACCGGTGTCTAATGTTGATAAAATGTAATAAAATTTATAAAAATAAACACTTTAACTTGCAGCCACGTCAGATAATCGCGTGCGAGTATTAAGTGCTGAATAAGTATGTGATTTTGCAACAAAAATCGTAATTAAAATTTACTCCCCGGCTTTAATATTGTGATTAATACCTGATTTATTTAACAGCCCTTTTTAAGTGCCTCGTTTATTAGCGTCGAATAGCAGGTATTTTGCGAACAGTGAATCAGAAGGAATGCGGAAGGAAGCGATCGTAACCTACTATAATGTACTATTCCGGAATTTGATAGTGGAGGAGCTTAAACGACGAGAATCCTGGCCTGGGATTCAAGATTTGATCGCCGATATCCCAAATAAGAAGATGGAATGCCATCTGGCCACTCATCTAGTCTGAAAGCTGTAACAGCATTTGCGTTTACTAATGAGGACATTGTAGTTTGCAGGAGCCAAAAGTTCGACGCCTCTATTCCCCGATCTTCGGCCAGTTCAATCCATCGCCCATGTACTCTCTAAGATCCATATTAACATTTAAGAGCCCAGTGCCGCGTGTTTTGACATTAGTTAACTGTACACTTTGCCCACACGGTATATTTGTGTGTTTAATATGACTGAATAAACGACGGTTATATCTCTAAACATTATTAAAAAACCTATCTTTGTTTTGGACATGTGTTTTGTTGAGATTTATATCTATAATAAATGAAAATGAAGAACAGAGAGGTATGCAAAGTCGCAAGGAAATTAGGGTGTGACTTCCAAAGCCTGTTCAAGTGACTGTGTCGGTGTAATCTTAGGAATACTGCATAGTATTGGGTCTGAATTGATTAATAAGATTGTACAAATTCCGGGTGTGGTACGAATTATCTCCTGTCTACATATTGTAAACTATGTGAACAGCAGGCCTACTTCAGTCCACGAAGATGAAACGCCGGAGTTACACTTTACGGTGTAGGTACAGATCCTCATAGGACGTGATTGACATATTTTCATGGAATGTGGTATTAACATAATGCCACCTATTTACTTTTTGGTTTTTCTGTGATAAAAATTGCAGGTATTTCTAACTATTGAGGTGAGAATTGCTCCAACGCCATTTAGCATAGGTTTCTAACATTTTTATGGAAATATGTGTTCGAGAAATGGGCTACGTTTGTTTAAGTATTTTTTGTAATTTGAATGTAATTGACTGAACCAGGGAATATGGCCAAGTCGTTATGTCAGTAGTTCTGCAGACTTGTCAGCTGAAGTCGGCACCATTGAATCATAATATCGCCCTAGAGAAAGGCATAGCCGCACTCCATGTTGCCAAACGTCGGAATTTCCAAAGACCCAGCGTCTGTTTCAGAACGTAAACGATATATCGTATCGTATCGTTGGTATTCATAAACAGTGATTGCGTTAATTTGATTTGAACTAAATCGAAAGAGAATTGTCTGTACAACTGGATTTTATATCATTCTGTGTTAGATATATTGGCATAAACAAAACTTTGGTCGTATTATTTGCTTAGATAATATGGCCAAAATTATACTTCTCATAAGATATTTTTCTGGCGCGTGTAATGGAAGTGTAAGGTCGAGTTGTTTTATGTAGGTGAGTGAGTCCTGTAGTGGTGGGGATATCGAGTTCGTTTTAAGACATGATCAAAAATAAGAGCTTAGTATAATACCTTTGAATGTGAAACAACATTTTGGTCGTATTACTTGTATATTTACCTTTCGATTTGATGGCGACAACTAACCAACCACTGGAGCCAGTGTGTAAAGTTATGCACGGAGATAGATTACAAGCCTACCTATAAATTCTGTGTGAATCGTTTTTATTTATGAACTGTTACACAAGACGACGAAGAAGCGAAACGTTGTGGTTATATAATTGGAAGTCTAAAGGGGGAAGAAATCGGGGTGGGGCATATTTGTACAGAGAAGGAATGCTGGCAACCTATTCGTTTAATATTACTCGCACCAAGCTATATATTCTGAAGAGTGTATTCTTACCTCTGTTCAGGGATTACAGTGATACTAATAAAGTTTATAATGCGTTTTGTTGCATTTTTACTTCTTGGGTGCGTATCGTGTCTGTGCACAAAATATTCGTAATCCGTAATGTTGATGCGCGTGGTTCGGGGCGATCGTCCCGCTCTCCCCGCCCTAAGGACGGCCCTCCTGATACAGGATGAACGTTCAGTACCTTTGAATTTCTTATGGTAACGCGATTTCACACACCCTATTAAAGTCTTGAGCTGGTTTTCGTTCGGACGCTTCGTGTGGAAATGTGCATTGGCCGACTAAAAGCCAGTTTATTGGTTTGATTATATACAGCCTTTGTAAAGGCGTTGTAATGGATTACAGTCACTATCAGAAATTAAAGTGGGGATAAGGCATGGATTGGCAGGGAAAAAAGAAAGAACGTTTTCGTTTCTTGGCGTATATAACCCATGAAGTTGGCCGGTTCTGTAGTATGGAATGGAGGATGTTTTCAAGCAAGAGTATATTTGCAGTTATTGTGTGGGACGACATAGCATGAAAAATCTGAAGGTATCGAACAATCATCATGTACAACTGTCACAAATTTACATCGCCTTCTAATTGAATGATTCTAGCTATCGTCCCGGGTTGTTTACGGTCTAATGAAGCGGGACTTATGGACTTAATAGCTGGCACGTTTAGTCCAAGCATTGACCAACATCGTGACGTGATCATTGAAGCCATCTGTTCAGACCTCAATGCCAGCAGAAACACGTAACCGCGACAACATGCCAACGTCGTGGACGTCATATCGAGCGACACAGGGTTTGCCAAGACGGCCTCATCTGAACAGAACAGACCGAATGCGTTTTAATGTTATTTATACCGATGTTGTAAAAGCACCCGGTGCATTTTTTAAATAACCTACTTCGGGACCATGTGCCAGTGTGAACTGCAACCGGCTTTTACCCCGTTAGTCCAACGGGTAGGTGCATTTGGAATTGGTATTGGCACTGGGACGCTTGTTGGTCTGACTGCTTCAGCTAACCCACCTTAGTTGTCGCCGGCCACCATGTGATAGATAGGTCGTCATAGTCAAAACAACCACTGACCCGACACTTGATTGGTTAAGAGATGGGAAGATTGTTATGAATGATAAGTAGATTCCGGTTATGAATGAGGCGGCTGTGGCGTATTTGAAGGTGTCATCGCGGAATGCCCTCGGAGAAGCAGGAGATTTACGAAAACCTTAAGGTAGCTGCTAATATGGTATCTCCCAAATATAGGTCTAGACTATTATCCATACATATGATTACAAGAAATAACCGTAAAACCACAGCTTCTGAAATAGTTTACTCATAAAGAGGCAATAAAATAATTGCATCAGATTACGTTGAACTGCATTCCTTTTTCTGTGTGAATAAAATCACTCTGGATAGTCGGTCTCCTGGTAAGATTCGAACCGAGAATCTCCAAAATATGAAGGAGCAGCTGTAGTTATTGTAGAAGCGAATGCTGTTAGATGGTCTCTTAATTATTTTAATTCCGAGCAGTCTTTGTATTCGGTCCTTTGAATGTTATTTTAAGTGTACGTACTTTCAAGTCGCCTTATTTATCGGCAACTTCTCCAACATATGTATATTGTGTGTAGTCTATTGTGCACTCAAACTATGTCTACATGTATCGAAGTTGTCCGCGTTATCATCTTGCGTGTGTAACCTTTTAAGAATTTCTCGAGTTGGTTTCAGAATTTGTAATGCCATTGTTACTTGCTCCGGAAAGGGCTCCAGTGCCGACTTGGAACCGGCACCACAAACGCGAATCTTAGGTTCGATAAGAGCAGGGAATTTCTTGATCGACTGAGTGGTTACCCTATGCGACCGAAGAGATCGGGATTGCATTTTAGATCTTTCTTTATGTTTCCTTCATCCGTGTGTTTACCTTCTTCTGTCCGTCGTTGAATTTTTCTTCACCTTCATTTTGTTTGTTTGTTCCTTCCTTCATGGAGGTAAGTGATGGAATAAATATTTCCCCCCCCCCCCCCCCCCCCGTTTGTTCCCCATATTGTGCTGCGTTCATGTAGCCAAAATTGTCGCTTGCAGAGAAAGAAGGGTGTATTAGATGTCGTGATATGACGAGAAGTGTTCTCATCTACACAACTTAGCGTTTATGGTCAGAAAGGGTTAATACGACATAGTTGAAAGAATATTTACCTGTCGGGAAGGACACTGCTTTCGGCCTCGGTTTGGCCGAATATGCAGCAAGAGTGAACTAGAACTTTACTTCGTGGAAGTGGACATGAAGAAAGGGAATCGATAACCGTTTTGTTTACTGTGCAGCGTGAATTTTGTTCTGTCAGGACAAGTAACGCCCACAGCGCGCGCATTCCATTCAAATTGAACTGTCGTACAGCATTTCTAAAAGTTGCCTTCCACCGTGGGCAGTAAAGTTCACTCACAGACATTAATCTCTTGACGAAAAGTTTTGGAGTATCACCTCTACACAAACACATTGGCCTTCAGCTTAATTCTGTGGCACGAATACAATTTATTCATCGTTGGTTTAAAGTGACTAACTGCTGGGGCATCCATTTACTAAGTTCATTGAAAAGGACGTTTCGGTAACTGTAATCTATCTTCGCCTTCAGGTAAAACTTGCTCTGTTAAGGTAGTATATTTGCGTCATATTGTGAATTAAGTTAATATTTTCCGTCAAATCACAATTTTTAATAATAAGATAATAAAATATAAAATATTTAAAATATAATTTCACGTTCCGCATCGAAGGCCAGTTGATATAGCTACTCCCTTAGGTTTTACCTGAGGACAGGCAGATTCGTGCCCCGAATCGGTTTTAATAAGATTTGGTCGATGGATAAAGTCCAGTAATTTTGTTTTTTTAATACACCATCGCCACGTGCCTTCTGATTTATTTGTTATTTGAGGCATGTACGTGTTCGCGGATGTGTACGTATATCACAAATTCGATTGGCAGCAGTGGGAAGAGGTCTTTAACCACCCCAACCCTTAACTAGAAAGGGGGAAGACAGC
Source organism: Zootermopsis nevadensis (assembly GCF_000696155.1). Next base: position 330,392 of record NW_019060399.1, on the reverse strand, counting down.
AACTGGTTCTGAGCGACGTAGGAAGGCTGAGCAAACACGTTTCTTATCTCATTTGCGTTTATGTTTATTTATTGAAGACAAACCCATTGTTCCACTGCTGCATAGGACAATAAATACTGCCCCTTTATCTTGTTAAATGTTCACGTTATCGAAATATGTTTCACATAAGAGTTAGATTTGTTTTATGTGTTGTCCCAGTTTTTACGTTGGGCTTTTTTTATTAATTTTATAGAAGTTTTCTTCGTGTAAATTAAGTAGCGTCTGTAATTGTTCTATAAATTACACACAAAAGTTAGTTTTCCCGACAACTTTTAATATGTACCGAATCTCATAGATTCATCGAGTAGTTTTCGGAGATAATAGCGTTCAGACGGATGGACAGACATCTCATTTTTGTGTTCGTGATGCGCGCGTCGTTATCATTAAATAATATATATTTTTTAAATTTCACGTACCCCTTAAGATGTCTTCGCGTACCCCCGGGGGTACGGGTACCCCAGGTTGATACCACTGGTCTAGAACAGTGGTATTCAACCTTTTTTGTTATCGTACCCCCAGATATAATTTCTCTTCAACTTTGTACCCCCAACGTTGTTGGTGTATAATTCAAGTTATACATAGTATATAATCTACATCTAAAATAAATTAAATAAATTACATTACTGATTATTCAGTGTTTATCATAAAATAATATATATTTTTTTAAAATTTTACGTACCCCCTAAGATGTCTTCGCGTACCCCAGGTTGAATACCACTGGTCTAAAGAACACGCATGTTCGTTGGGATTTTGTTATAAGCAGGTTTTGCTGTACACGATAACCAGAAACCACGTGTGTGTACCTTCTCTTTAGTTACTGTTTGAACTGCAGCAGGTGGGTGGAATCACTTAGCCTGGGAGCCATTGTCACTGTTTGTTCGTAGCTGGTCTCCTTGTTGCGTTATCGGATCGTGGCTGCAGCATCGCCTTGCTGGCACCCACTTGTCAGAATGGAACTATAGTACACAGAAACTGTATGGTATTGTATTCTGCATTCAAATTACGTTAAAATGTTTGCTAGTCAGTTTGTACGGTTATAAGACTAGGTAGCGTAAGGATTTATCTCCACTCTATCTTCTCCAGGATACATCCAGTTGGTACCTGGAAGTTGTGACCAAAGCGTAGATCACTTCCCATTCCAGTGCAGAGGTTAAAAGAATGTGTGTAGTTTTATCTTGACTTCCCTATGTCTCCATGGCGTGTTACATAAACACAGGGACAGTTTAATGCTGCATACAAACATTTCTGTTCAATGTCATGTGTCGTATTCGGAAGGCTCCGGTTTCGAATGTTGATCCAGAGACCGACAGTCTTCACAGGTTATTTGTGGTTTTCAGCAGTCCCTTCCGGGCAGTTGGAAATTTTTTTAATTTAATTCAATTCGAAACATTGGTGTGCAGTCTACCCTTGATTGCTCGTTCGAATGTAGTTTTTTCTGGTACAGATTACGAGCACTAATTTGCTCCGTCGTTAAATTGTTTACACAAGTAGTCCATAGACAGGCGAAATTAACAGCTTTATTGGAAGGTTGTTTTAAATAGGTCAGTTGGAAAGTAATATGGACGACGTTAGAAAACATCATAGAGGCGCTGCCATCATTAAGTTCTTTTCCGCAGCAATCTACTGCCTTATTAGCTTGCTGGACTGCATTTCCCTTTCTCTCCCTTGGTTTAATGACTGTTATGAGTCGAGAGCCCAGAATTACGTGGCACATACAAACTTTCATGTTACCAGCACTAGGGTCATGAGGATTCTGTGTCTGTCATGGGGCAGCCATCTAATTCTCCCCCATGTACAGCCTTTCCCAGCTGTTAAATACGCCGGAGTGTGAGGCCTCATTGTTCTTTAGCCCTTCCGGTGCTAGAAACGAGCTATCTCGTTAAAGAAACTCACCGAACGTCACTATAGTTAGAACGCCAGCTTTCGTGATTGGCAGGTCTCAGCCCTAGATCTGCTATCATGATTTTATATATTTTATCGACAGTACACGGTGGTCTAGCGGTTAGAACGCTGGCCTTGTAATCCTGGGGTCTCGGGTTCGATTTCCGGCGGTGCCCGAATTTATAACTTGTGTTGGGCAACTGTTCATATGGACCTGTCGTCAGACAGAACACTATATAAATAAATACTCCATTTTATAATATCTAATGAATATAGTAGTAATTGATCAGTAATTGATCTATTCCAAATTTATACTGATCATTCCAAATAATTTAGACTACGTTAGGTACGCCATACAGAACACTAAATAAATAAATACACATTTTAAGTCTGGGGTTCCGAATTTCGCGTTATAATTCTCCATCTTCGGGTTAGATTCTTGGTTTTGAAGCTGCCTGTCTTGACATTTCTTGTGGGTTTTCTGACCTTTTTGCAAATTGCTGCAATAAATTCATTGACAAAAAGTATTCCACATTATATGCGGAAGATTGCAAGTGCTATCCCTTCTTAGGGGCCCTAGTCCACTATGAGGTTGAAGAAATTTTGTTCCAAAGTTTCTTCATTTGGTAGGACTTCTTGGGAGGAGAGGCGAGGCCTCTACCTGTAACACAGAATGAAGTTACAATTGTAAGTAGGTTCATCTGGCATTACCGCCGTAGCATCTGTCTCTGCTTGTGGATTTTGTGCGGAAACATGAGTCACTAATTTGTATGATTATTTTCCACCTCGTGTTGGTAACGAACAACCAGCGTGCTGCCATCTAAACATTTCTAAAGCAATCCATTTATATCGGTGTTTGTACGAGGTTACGAACATATCAGTAGATGGCAGGGAAAGTGCTGTAGTGGTTGTGCTTTCATTGCAATTTATAGCATTCCGGTGATTTTCAACGGTGTAGAGTCCTCGGAAGTGTGGTGTAAAGGGATTGCTAACATTATATTTGTAGTTTCGAGCGCCTTTTACCTTTTAACAGTAGAAGGGGGCGTAGAACATGCGAGGATATAAATAATTGATATTCGTATGCACATCCATGTCTGTGTGCTATGCCTTTTTGTTTGATATCCTGGTTTTGGTTTCATCAGTGCCGTGTATCTGTGTGGAATAGTAAGTCCACTTTGGCAAGCCGGTAAATATGGTGTGAATTACCTCAGGAGCCGTGCACATTTATGCTGTTGTGTGTTAGATAATATACATCGACGTTTAACAATGGGAATCGGAATAAATATTTGGTATCGTCCAGATCGATGTATTGAATAGTAGCGTGTTTCGTTAACTTTGACAGGCAAAGTGTACAACAGTTTGGCCCTGTTGAATCTGGTATAATAACGGCAATGTTAATACATTGCCTTTGTTTCAGTTTATTGCTTTTTATCGCTTCGTGATACACGCTCGATAATCGAGTCGGAATTTTGTGTAATAAATTCTTAATGCGTTCTTGTAAATTACTTTGCGTAAGGTTTGTTCACGGGGCTTCATAAATACGTTCGCCCATTTGCCACGTGCAAGTTAACGGAGCCCGATAAAAAGTACGTGGTGAGTGTAAATATATTAACATTTTATAGATTATTTATTGTCATACGTAAGGCGCAGAAGATATGTGAAACAGTGTCTAGTTTTGTGTGGTCTTCACATACGAGGTCCAGTTTCTAACATCTTGTATGAAGACGGCGTATGCTACGTGGGAATGGGGATAATAAATTTTGAATAAAAATTTTCTTGGATATTATCCATCGTCTAGTAAATATAAAACGTAAAACGACGTTTCGGAGATGGGACTCTATCTCCGTCTTCAGGTTCCTACACAGTTGGGCCCACTAGATAGAGCTAATCCCTATCTCCGGACCCCTACACAGTTGGGCCCACTAGATAGAGCTAATCCCTATCTCCGGAGGAACCTGAAGACGGAGATAGAGTCCCATCTCCGAAACGTCGTTTTACGTTTTATATTTACTAGACGATGGATAATATCCAAGAAAATTTTTATTCAATTGACTCTTCACCATCGTCAAGAAGTTTTAGATTTGATATAATGAATTTTGTTAAGCATATTTAATTTGTATTTCTGGTTTCTTGTCCCCCTTAAGATGTTTCTATGAGTCATGCTGTGGGCAAGTGGATTAAGTTGCTAGTAGTAGTAGTAGTTTTAACATATATCATCTCCCCCACAGTCAAAAGTGGAATTCTTTCAATGTTCGATTGGCCTTCAGCGTGTTTCGAAATTGCGAATAGACGATGATAAACGTCGTGACTTGTCTCTTGAAAAATCTATTGAATAAATGAGATACTGCATCCAATGTTTCGTTTGAAAATTATCAAAGAATGAAATACGGGAGCGGTCATTTCTGAATACTGATTAGAATAGAGGAACGTGAAATATTGCTGACATAAAACACGCCCTTCATCGATTCTGTGAAGATGTACGACAATGATTGATTTAGCATATCACAGTTATGCTGTACATGGTCATATTGTGATGTATATTTAATATTCACAACGTTTCTGGAATTGGGTTTACTCCCGTCTTCAGGTGAAAGGTCTCTGTCTGCTCAAGTGGCTAGATGCCTCTAATTTCCATCAGTGAGGATTCAGCTTCCGAAACGTAGACGATGGATAAGTCCATAAACTATCAGTACTAACTAGCTATACTCAGTCGTCAGTGCTCTTTAGGATTTTTCAACATTTCGGGGGGGGGGGGGGGAGACAGCAACTTCTACCTAAGTTGCTAACATTTGATACCTTGTCGAAACAGTAAAGTCCCGTTAAACGTATTTGGTCGATTTAAACTCTCTGATTGAGCTCCAGTGTTGCTGTATGCAGTGGACCCTCCAGTGATATCCTCTCCAAAATATGAGGTATAAACACACCACTGTTTCTTTGTAATACGCGATTTTATTTCCCTCTTTCGACACTTACTTCATAAATCTTGTAAAAACAGGTCCACATACGTTGTCCGATAGTTCGGGTCAGTAGCTTGTTTGCATACGTTATGGGCGGCCGAGGATGTTGCCAGTTAGATGGCTTTTAATCGCCATGTCTGTTGTGACTTTGGAGGACACAATATTATTTATTTTTAACTCTTTGCTCTTGTTTCCCTTTATCCACATTTGAGAACGAGTGGGGTGCAGTCAACTCAGTATGAACATTTCAAAATAAAACATGAAGGCATCTGCAGGCTCGGCCAAATTTTCAAGAAGAAACAAAATCAAAGACGTGACAAAATATATCATTTTTAAGGACAATGCAACTTCTGAAGAAACAGTTAAAGCTGCCGAATTGTTTCGAAAGTCGGACAGTTACAGGAATCCAAAGTCACTGCTCCCGTTCTCGAACGTGAGTGAAGAAACAAATGAAGAATATAGATGCAAAGAGTTAAAAGGTAAATTAAATGCTATTATAGACATTGTAGGAACCACGGTGGTCTAGCGGTTAGAACGCTGGCTTGTAATCCTGGGGTCTCGGGTTCGATTCCCGGCGGTGCCCGAATTTATAACTTGTGTTGGGCAAGGCCGTGGTCTAGGCAACACGGAGTTTTCCTCCGGGGGCTTCCCCGGTTTCTCCGTGGCATCCCAACAATTACTCCATTCACACACAGAAGAAGGCTATGGCAAACCACTTCTGGATCATCTGCCAAGAACGTATATGGACAGGTCCCAGTCCGAGAAAAGGATGGAAGGATCCTGTTCATATGGACCTGTCGTCAGACAGAACACTGAATAATAATAATAATAATAATAATAATAATATAGACATTGCGATAATAGAAATCGCCTCGTTATGAGTCAATCCGCGGTCGCCTGCATCGTATGCTGACAAGCTACCGGCTAAAATATGGCGAACAACGTTAGTGGGGCTGCTTTCGCAAGGTTTATGAAGTAACTGTTTTTTACAAAGAAACAGTGAAGTGTCGACACCTAGTATTTTGGCCGGGAAGCAATCGGAGAATCCAGTGCCATACTGCAAAACCGGGGCCGAATCGGAGGGTTTCAAGGGATCGGGGTCCCCTTGTAAGTATAAGAGGAAAGTGTAATTAAACAAATGTCAATTGTGGTACTTCTGATCCTGTGACTGGAAACTGCAACAATAGAGGACAAGTTAAAAGGCGTATTATATCTTGGCATATGAATAATTTCCACGTTATTTTTGTTTTGCGTTCGTCATTTGCCTTGATATTTATTTATTGCACAAACAAATTTTTTATTGCGAATAAGAACTCCTTATAAGAGAGCTGATCACACCCTATAGAGTCAAATTATTACAGTTCGGTTTTCTCTGCATATCACAATCTTTGAAATAAAATTTATACGCGTTAATGGGATTGAGTATTTTTCATGATCTATTTTTTGAGAATTTGAAAATAAATTTGCTGATGATTTAAAGTAAGGTTATATTTGACTAACAGGGACCAAAATTAATTTCAAACTCTGATACCAAACTTCATCAAGAAGTTCCGGAGATGAAGCGTGCGGACAAGCACGACTTCTCCCTTATGCTTTTATTGTATGCTCTTTGTAAAAACCACAAAACTTTTTCTGGGAGGCTGTATATCCGTAGATGTGTGATGTTCATGATCTTCAAAACGGCATTTGTCGCGCGCGCCTGCTTTGCTTGCGTGTAACGCATTGATGTCGGAGAAGTTGCCGATACAACAAGGCGAACCATTGAAAACCCCCCGTCGAATGACTCATTCCTTCCTTCCCTTATACTTTACATTGTGATTATCGACTACGGGTCCTTTGTAACATGAATTTTATCTCTCTCTTACATCCACCACTTCATGATTCGGTGACAGGCATAATTTTGCTTACTGGAAATTATGACCACTATTTCTGGATTCGTGTTTAAAAGTGTATACTGCTTTGAATTCAAATTCATATTACTAATTTTACTAAAACCGCTAATGTTTTGGAAGCAGCCACGTTAGTAGCCTCGCATTCAGTGAGAAACTGATTTTAGCTCATGTTTTCAGTTTAAATATGAATACAGAATTATGATGGACATGTGATTTTGTAGTAATTTTTAACCATTTGCCGGATTTTCGTTAAACTTGTCGTATTCGTCATGGAGACTACTCCCACTGTTTTATTTTTCTGACATGGCGGCTGTGCGAACTTCTGAGTTGGGATCGACACTGGGACACTTGATCTTGAAATTTGTTATAGTAGATCTTCGGCAATTATGCAACTTCTGTTCAAATATTGTTGTACATTGTTGAGCAACTACACAAAAATTCTATTTTATGATGCTAACTGATGTACCATTGTAGCTAGAGTTGTGAACTTTTGTGTAGATTGATCTTAAAGTTACTGGTTAACAAACGTGGTGACCATACAAAACTTTGAGGTTCTGTTGAATACTTTTTTAATATAATGAGAATCTCGACTAGTGGAAGTTTACACATAAATGAATTAGATATGTGCTAGTACTCATGTGTGATTGGTCATGGAAGAGGGCAGAAGAGGGAAACCAGTTATTTAATTTCTATCTTTATAAAAATACATCCATACACTCAGCTCAACATAATAAAAAAGCAGTTCTGGTTTACTGTACTGCATTGTGCTTTAACATCCATGCAGTTCTCTAAGAACAGCCACTTTATTTTTTTGTTTTAGTATTTGCCATGTGGTTTATATGAGTAGACAGTAACTTAATTGAAAGCTCTGGTTAATCATATTTTTTCTGCAAGACTAAAAATATGATAGGTTTTTATGGAACGTAATAAAGTAAATGTCCATACCTTGAGCAGGACTGGAATGCTCAACACAAATAACAATGATAGCTCTATCTGTTATGAGGTGTCTTTCACTGAGATTGTTTGCATTCATTTCTGTCTGTACTGGATATTAGTTGATTGTACATTTTTAGTGTCAGAATTAAGGCTGTTTTTCATCACTGCCTTTTAAAACAATTGGGCTATCAAAGAAAGTGACTGAAAATATTCCTTTCCATCAGTGTGAAAATTGTAAAGTTTGAAAAGATGAATATGTATCATGTTAAGGAGTTTGAGGCACAGTGAAGGGACAGTACTTTTAGTAACCTAAAGTGGAGAAGACAGTTTACAGTGAATATCAGGGGGCCTGTATACTTATTTGGGCCCCCCCCCCACACATACACACACAAGACCTTGTATACAGTGTTAACTTACTGGCTGTGAAAGTCTGACATGTCTGGGTGCTCACTGACACGATGGACTACCAGTGCATCATCGTGTACACAATCATCACCATTCTGCCGCCAAACCGGCCTGGTTTGGCTGCCAATACCCAGTGGGAACCACAGGGTGCTGCTGCCCGTGCTTGCTGCTTTGCATGGATCAAATGTTGTGTCAAGAGGTGTGCATTCTGTGTGCTGTGGGTCCAATATAGTCATATCTACATGGTGGACATAGTTTCTTGAAAACTTGATAATTCCTCAACTAGTCCAAGAAATTTCCTGCCTCTGTCAGACCTTAAGATTCACAGATACCTTCCAGTAGATCCTACCCTGAACCATCTAAATACAGTCTACATCTTCACACCCTGTTCCTGTAAAAATCAATTTTAGTAGGCACACCAGCAAAAAAGTGTAATGTGATATACAGTAGCTGACAACTAAATAGCAGGATTGTGCAGCAGCTGATTCTACCAGTCAGTTGACACAGCTTGGATCACGTGGACTACATAATTCAGTGGTAGTAGTTTTGATTGGTTCCATCCCTCCTTTTATTTTCCCTTGTATTAGCCACAGATGAAGAATATTAATTTTCTTAGCCTTTTACAAGAGTTTTGGAAGAACCTGGAGTTTTTAAAGAAATTCTGGCTGGTGATGACACTTGGATCTTTCAGTATGACCATATACAGAATTCCAAACTGAGACAAAAATAGAGCTCAAAGGTCAAAATCATGCAGATTCTTTTTTATGTTAAAGGAATTAGTTATTGTGAATTTGTTCCAAAACAGTCAACTAAGCATTCTGCCTAAAAGTTTTGGGATGTTTTTGGCACCATATTTGTCAAAACAGATATTTCACTTGGTTTATCATGTTTACAGAAGGATCTCATTTTCATTAATTTGAAGACATTCTGAATAATATATTGATAGTATTAAAATAACTTTTCCACTTATTTCCAGCATTGTTTCTGGGGATGGCAGAAATGTTGGGATGTGTTTGAAAATTGGAATGGGAATACTTTGAAAGTGACCACTGAAGGTTAATAGCTTTGTTTAACATGGCCAGTCCGGTTATTTAATTGTCAGGCTGTGTAAATCTGTCTTCATTCCTTTCTAATGAATAGCTCAGTCAGTAAACTGACTGGCTATGGGCTACGCATATCAGATTTGATGGAGATGCAGACTTTTTCTTTTTATTTCATATCCAGACCAACAAAGTGACCCATACAGCCCATCCTACTCAGTGTATAAAGGGTACTCTGCCCTTGCTTGTAAAGCAGTTATAGTGTTAAAATAATCACTTAGCAGATTTACTTCTGAGCTGAGAATAGTTTTAAATTCCATCATATTATACATTTTCATGGGGGGTGCTTAATTACATGTATGTTTTCTTTTTATCTTGACTTGTTGATTTAAATTGGAATTAAGACTTACAGAGTTATATTCAGCTGCAGTTTCATTTGATGTTAATTACAGTAAATGAAAGCAACAAAAGAAACTGGTGTTAATGTTCATAATTTGCTCCAAGGTCTCACTTGTAATGGTTTTCAAATAAGAGTAATTTAAAGTTATTTAATTGTAGTAAATTTCTTATTGAGTTACTATATTTACAGAAGTATGCCTTCCACTCTCTTCATTGGTGCCCTTACTAGCATTTGATTTTTAACAGAAGAGTTACTTACCGCTTGAGAGATGCAAAAGTCTGAGTTATGTGCTACTATTGTTTGTTGCAGAGCGGTAGCAGCCTACTTGCGGGCACTCAACTTGAGCCCCAACAATGCAGTCGTACATGGAAACCTGGCCTGTGTCTATTATGAACAAGGGTAAGTAACCCTCTTTACATTGCTGTACATTTGTTATTTATAAATGGATTAAATACAATAAAACCAGGCTAAAATGTAACCTGGATTAAAGATGTCCCTGACTTCCAAAAATACTTCTTGACAATATATGATGAAAATCAATGTAAAATTAGTGTATTAAATAGAAATAGCTAAGGGAAGGAGGTCCAACCACTGAGGAAGTATGTGCAGAATATTAATGAACATTTTTTTATAAAGTATGTAAAGAAGATAAAAAGAAAGGAAACTAAAAATCTGTTCTGCTCAATAACAGTGTAGTGTGTATGTGTAAGAGGAATGTCTGACTTCTGATTTGAATCATAAATACATCATATGCATTAAGTACATTGTTCTTTCACCCTCAGGTACCTATCTGATAAACAGAAAAAGGGTTTAAAATGAAAATATGCTCAGGTCTCTTAGATTCATTTATAAGTAGGTTTTACTGTTAATGAATACCTGCTGTTAATTTTATTGGGGCTTTCATGAGAGTAGTCTTCACTTACTCACCCACAACATAAACAGATTTTATAATCCAAAGTGTAATCACTGTTTTCTTATTGTGTAAATAATGAACCTGTCATATTAAAATAATAGTTTAGGATATCTTGACTTATTCTCATGTGGGTAGTGCCATAAAGACACTCCACAATGCATATTCATAAACCTAAAATAGCATGAACTGTACTGAAAAATTTTGTTTAGATCTTTAGTGCTTATCTTGTAACCTGTCTAGTAGTGTTTGCAAGGGTGGTGTCATGTGAAACAATCCTTTTTTTATATATAGAGAATCCTGCTGTCCTAGCTGCCATAATACTCAGAAAGTTGAAGGAACTTTTCTGTCTTGTAAATTGTCACCCTGCCCCCTTTTAACTTAATGACAGTTTTGACATGTCAGCAGTCTAGTTCAGTCAGTTGTGGACATTTATTAAGAAACAAATGTACTAAACACTTTAGAATCTGTTGTGGCATTTGAAGTCAGTTTCCTGCGCAATCACTGTCTGGAGTGAGAGCAACAGAAGTAGGAAACTTTCTTTCTGCATGAATTTGTAAAGAAGATTATTGTTAATATTTTATTTTTTAATTTGTGTTCTTCAGTTTGTGGTGACTTAATGCAGGGAAAGGGTTCCAAATTGCCCTTAAAATTTCTTATGCTATTTAGTAACTGTTTCTTTATCACTTTCTGATATCCAGTGCAGGATATTATGAATAATTTGAGTAAAGAAGTCTTTATAATTCCATTGCATTGTTTAAACATTTCTAATAAATAATAGTTTGCTATTGCTGTGTTAAAATATTAAATCCAATGACGTGTGTTTTTCTTATTTGTTTTTATTTTCATAAACTATATGTCATTGCAGGCTTATTGACCTGGCTATTGACACATATCGCCGTGCCATTGAACTGCAGCCCAACTTCCCAGATGCATATTGCAATTTGGCAAATGCTCTCAAGGAAAAGGGTCAGGTGGTTGAGGCAGAGGAGTGCTACAACACTGCCCTGCGTCTCTGTCCTACACATGCAGATTCTCTCAACAATTTGGCCAACATTAAACGGGAGCAAGGCTACATTGAAGAAGCAACTCGTCTCTATCTCAAGGCCCTGGAGGTTTTTCCTGAGTTTGCAGCAGCACATTCAAACCTGGCATCTGTCCTGCAGCAGCAGGGCAAGCTCAATGAAGCCCTTATGCACTATAAAGAAGCCATTAGGCAAGTATCTTTCATGTTATTACAGCTTCATTTTCTTTGTGTAACAATCTCAGGCATTTATCTTGCTGTGAATATCAAAGGTCAAGTCATTTGTAACTGTAGACTAGATAACACCCTTTTGTAATACTGTATGATGGGACATGCAAAAATGTTTATTCCTTCAGCTTCTTCAAATTGAAGCTTGTGTCTTCTCCTTATTTAGGAAATTCTTAGTGAGGTAGGACATGGACTGTACTCATATTAGAATTCAGCATCTAAAAATATCTCTTCCTTTTCTTGTCTCCATGGGTTAGGCAACTTATTGCCTGACCTGGCCCAGAATCTGTAGTGTCTCCTTGGTTTTCCTCTTACTCTTTGCCATGCAGGTAATTCCATACTATATTTGGCAACATGTTTTCACACCCATTCTATCTAAAAGGTCTTTCCATCCCTTGTTTATTTGCAGGTGCACATGTGCATGTGTGTGTCCAGCTAAAGCTATTTATAAATTTTTCATATCTTTTTTGTCTGTTCTCCTATCCATGTTTCCTCATGTTTATGTCTCACTACTGTGTTTTATCTATGCTTTAAGCATTATTTTGTATTTTGGTCATTATTTTACCGAAGTGTTAATACTAGCCAGTATTTTGTATGATTTTAAATATATACTCCTTTGCCCATTTAAATACTAATA
>NW_019060399.1:286095-316274 GCF_000696155.1 Zootermopsis nevadensis | reverse complement strand
AGCCAACATTTGCAGATGCTTACAGCAACATGGGCAATACACTTAAAGAAATGCAGGATGTCCAGGGAGCTCTCCAGTGCTACACTAGAGCCATCCAAATCAACCCAGCATTTGCTGATGCTCATAGCAACTTGGCTTCAATACACAAGGTATTCACATTGGTTTATATTGTCATTCTTCTTGACTGTTATAATTTGTCACACTTATTTAATGTGATTTGAAAAATCTGTGACAATGATGTACTCTTATCATGAGAATATACCAGGTGATTCAAAAAGGACTTTACAACTTTGAAAGTGTATAGAAATTTATTCAGAAGGCTTACAGAATCGGTTGAGGTGTCATTTTGTAGCAAAATAAATCAAGTTTGACTCACGCTGTGCTGTAGTACCGAATTCCGTCACCGCGAGCGCAAGCGGCAGTACATTTGAAAATGGCTCTAAAATTTTCTCATACCACAGTTAGAGGAAGATGACCAAAAAGGACGCATTCACTTCCAGCAAGACAGCGCACCACCTCACTACCTCACAGAAGTCCGGGAGATCTTTAATGAAACCCCATAAGAAAAAATCGAGAGGTGTCAAATCTGGAGAACGAGGTGGCCATGCTATCGACCCTGTTCGACCAATCCACCGACCTGGGAAACGGTTATTGAGGAAATCCCGGACTTCTGTGAGGTAGTGAGGTGGTGCGCCGTCTGGCTGGAAGTTAATGCGTCCTTTTTGGTCATCTTCGTCTAACTGTGGTATGAGAAAATTTTCGAGCCATTTTCAAATTCACTGCCGCTTGCGCTCGCGGTGACGGAATTCGGTACTACAGCACAACGTGAGTTAAACTTGATTTGTTTTGCTACAAAATGACAGCTCAACCGATTCTGTAAGCCTTCTGAATAAATTTCTATACACTTTCAAAGTTGTAAAGTCCTTTTTGAATCACCCTGTATTCTTTGAACTTTGTGCATTGTATAAAACAGTTACAGTGTTTTAGAGTCTTTCCCTGTTCTCATTTTGCTTTTGGTCTTGCTTCGTGGAGAACATTTCTATTTACCTGATCTTTCAGTCTTTATAATCTCTCTCTCAACATACCATGCTTCAGTTAGTTCATTGAATTCCTGGTGACGTGTTCAAACATTAAATGCCATCTTTGGGCCATACTTATTTTACAAAGTAACAGTGTGCCAAACTTTTAATTCTCATGAAATGTTTTAAAATTTGTACTTGTGTTTGGATTTCTGAACAGTTGCATTGATCATGTTGGTGCAGAGGTTGTCTCTTATTCTTATATTTTATTTTCTGTGTAAGTCTTTGTCATTCATGTTATGTGACCAGTATTAGCTTGTAGTAAAATTTTGTCCTGGATATGACATATTTAGTGTTAAAACATGTCACCAAAAATGGCATGAATGAATTAGAGCAGAAAAATGAATTATTGGGTAGATGGTGTAAATAAACAAATTACAGAAAGAAAAATACAGCTGGAATGCCAAAATGTAAATTCTGAAGTTGTGTTTACACTCATCATGACTGTCAAAATATTATCTAAAACGTGTGTATGAAATTAGAGCTTTAAGCAGATTTTGCTCTGTAATGAAAAAATAAGTATTAAAGATGAAAACATTAATTATTCACATTTGTTTCTTTCCATACAAAAGCAGCATTCCCGACTCAGTGTCAGTGAACTATTAAAAGTATTGTGGTCTTGAAGGTGGTTATCATGATATTGGACAAAACATATGAACTTATAAAATCTGATCCAGATAGTTGGAGTCACAAAAGTTGGGAACAATGTTTTTCCCTTGAAGGACACTTTTCAACTGAGAACTCAAAATTACTTCTCAAGTTAACATTTGAATTTAAATTTTCTGTGCTTGTCAGTTGAAGTCATATTATAGATATATAAAATCATGCATACAAACAAAACTGTTTACACTAGAAAAGACACTTAGTGCCAGATGTGTTTTGACCGTAAGAGGTCATCATCAACAAATTAATTCATACAATTCATAAGACGGTGGTTTGTTATAAAGCATAAAAGTTGCACCTAAGTTGAGTTACTTAACTAAGCTAAGTAACTCAATTTAGATAATACACCAACTCTTGCGCAATTAATATCCATTGTGGTATTACATGAAGTTTGGTTTTGTAAAGTGCAACCTTTTATGCTTTATAACAAACCATCGTCTTATGAATTGTATGAATTAATTTGTTTGCCACTGATGATGACCACTTGAAGTCGAAACTCATATGGCACTAAGTGTCTTTTCAAGTGTAAACAGTTTTGTTTGATTGCATGATTTTATATATCAATACACTGCACATTATGCAAGGTTTTAAGATTATTGTAGATACCAATGCCCAGTCATGTGAGTGAATGCAGAACATTTTTTTCCCCCAGGATTCTGGAAATATCCCAGAAGCGATCCAGTCATACCGCACAGCACTCAAGCTCAAGCCAGACTTCCCAGATGCATACTGCAACTTGGCCCACTGCCTTCAGATTGTATGTGATTGGACTGACTATGAGGCACGAATGAAGAAACTAGTCAGCATTGTAGCTGAGCAGCTAGACAAAAATCGCTTGCCTTCAGTGCATCCACACCACTCAATGCTGTACCCACTTTCCCATGAATTCAGAAAAGCCATTGCTGCCAGACATGCCAATCTCTGTCTAGAAAAGGTAAGAGTAAGTGTTTCCTTCTTGCAGCTTAGAAATACATGTTAAATTCACATTTTCAAATTGCCCAGTGACAGGAAGTATTCTGTTCTTCTGTCACGAACATTTATAAACACCTGCATTTGAAATCGTCTGTTTACTAAAGAAGCTTAAAATTGGGACTTCAGATTAGTAAATTGCTAAACATTAACTGAAATATAGTGTCAGTGTTCTTAAATTTGCTAGATTAATAAATGGATAAAACTGAGCAGTTAGAAATATAGTGTCACTGTTTCTAAATGTGCTGTTCTGAGGGCATTATGGTTGATTATTTTGTTCTCCAATTCTTCTCACTGTTTATATAACACAGTAAGTGCAGATGTAATTGCACATTTTTTCCATGCCTTTTTTCATTATTTTTAAATTCCTTCCTATAGAAAATACAGCTAATAACACATTAACATATTTATTTACACATAATTAATGCATTTTGTTCACATAAATGGCCGTCTTCTAGGTTGTTGCACTGTGTAGTCTGGTAGAAGTTTACCGACATTCCAGAGATCCTTGCTGTCTCCATCATCAGAGCACCCTGATGGAGTCAAGCAACATTTTGGCCCACATGCACTTTGAAGTTGTGCAGGCCTGGCTTGGAGCACTTTGTTAATATAAAAAGTACAAATTGTCTCTGTGAAATCAGACTGGAATACCTTTTTGTGTATATTAATCAGTTAAACTTTTAAGAGTGCTGTCTTCTGGGTTGTTGTGCTGTGTTCTCCGGTAGATGTCCCCCATCACTTCAGAGGTCATGCTGCCTACAGCAATCTTCAAACTCACCACCGTGAAAACCTCAAATCCTACACAGTTAAACCGTGTCCATCATTTAAGTTATTTTAAATCACATTGTTTCTGAAGGTGGTTTCTCTTCTATCTGCAGGTAGGTGATAGGAAAACAAGGCCTACTCTGTTCTGACCCCTTGGCAAGTTAGTCTTAAACTTGGATCCCACAGGGGCCAGGTTTTACACTAGCTTGGGAAGGGTCCCAACAGAATAGGTTCTGTCCTCCCACCAGTCACTTGAAGACAATAGTAGAACCAACTTCTGAAAAGTTGTGGTTTAAAAATTTATAGACAGTGCATGTGTTAATGCAGTTGATTCATTTTGCCAAAATACTGGGCATGTGGATTAGGTGCTACAACTGAACAAATCTCTCTCTCTTTTGTTGTGTAAACTCCAGTATATTGCTGAGAGGGAGATCAGGGAAGTTATAGTTGAAATGCTTGGTTCTGATGTTTTAAAATTACACATTTTGAGGACTGGATCTGTCCTCACCTTCAGGTGTAGTGAAGGGGAAGGGCACCTACTGTGTGGGTGTCCGTTACAATGAGCTCAATCACTGGACAGCCTAGGTCAGAACAACTACAAGTGTATAAGCACCTGAGATCAGGTTATGTCAACAGGAGATAATAAGATTAACAATAAAAATTATAAGAAGGCATTTGAATGTCAAGTCTAAAGCAAACATATGATGGAAATTAAAATACATTAAACCAAATACAGAACCACCCAATTCAGGAACCCCATGCAAGAGAGATACATTGTATGATTTTATAACATTAGACAATGGACAAGGTACAAAGACCCAACATTCCAGATAGTTTTTCGTTAGTAAAATTTCTGTATCACTTTAATTGCCTATGAAGAGGAAAAAAGAATTTTGTAGACATTGTTAAATGGCAAAGTCAGTGAAATTGACTGGTGTTTGTGAAATAGAAATTACTTGAATAATGTAGAAGAGAAGAGCTTTGTTCATTGAAGTGTCGACAAAAGTGACTGTCTTCATAGGTCTTGCAGTCTAAAGATATTGTCCAGCATTTTAGATAAGCTTACTGCCTCCAGCACCTTGATGTTACAAGCAGTAAGCTCCTCTGAATACATAAATCATTATCTTCTGTACTATGCAGTGCCACATCCCAGAATACAAACATCTTCATACTTGTTACCATGAGAACTTCAAATTTCACCAGGGTTTGTTTTCCTGCACATTAATTTGCTTTGTTAACAGATTCATGTTCTACACAAACCCCCATACAAGTATCCAAAAGACCTGGCTGGAAACCGCCTGCGTATAGGCTATGTGTCTTCAGACTTCGGAAACCATCCAACATCACACTTAATGCAGTCAATCCCAGGTCTGCATGACAGTACCAAGGTAGAAGTTTTCTGCTATGCATTAAGTGCAGATGATGGGACCACATTCCGAGCCAAGATAGCCAGAGAGGCTGAACATTTTGTAGATCTATCACAGGTAAAGTTCCTTGCACTAAATACAAGTTAAATCTCTTCTTGTTTAAGATCTTTCTTACAGTGTACATTGGGTTATACTTATATGGTGGTGGGATGTGTGCACGTGCATGTGTGTGTTGGTTTGTTGTGTGAAAACTAAGGTAGGAAATGTGCTTTGCACTCAGTGTCAGGAAAGCAATGGGTATTGAGCAGGGACAGAAAACTTTTAGATGTTTCGGCTGCAGTTCTGATAAATTTTGTCTGTGTTAACATTGACAGCCACTAGACAGTTTGATATGGTAATTTGCAAAAAAAAATACATTTTTTGCTGTTGCTTTGTGCTCTCACCCCAGATATCAAACATGTGGTTGGTTGCTCAGGAAAAGCTGTAAGATAACAATATTGTACCTTCACTTTGATACCACTTATAACCATTTGTTTCATTGTCAGAACGGTCAAAGAATGGAAGAACTTTTTAAAAATGTGCAGCAAGACATGTTATATTAAATACACTGGGGTTATTCTGAAAAAAACAAGGATGGCTGGCATCACTTTTTATTGGTAACATTTTATGTAGATTCGGCTCAAGGAAGCAGAGAGGATGTACCCCTTATGGATAACATTTTGGCACAAATGAGTGGGAAGTACATTTGCTACTGTTCACAAAAGGATTGATTATTTTTCTGTCATCCAAGCCTTTTTGTTGGCGTGATATTTCACCGGAAGTTTTTTCATGTTTTTGAAACAACGCGGTTTTCGTGATTTTCCAACTACAATCGGAACCCGTTTGTCACTACCGTCACTGTTAACACACAGAAGAACAGTAATTCGGTGTTTTGCACGTATTCCCCCGTGGCAAGATTCACCTTTCAATGCCAGAGTCCTATCCGGGAGGGCGTTGTAGAAAAGTCCGGTCTCATCCGCATTATAAATGTCCCGCGGCTCATATCCCTCCAGCAGTGTTGGCAGTCTCTCGAGCCACAGCTCCGTTATTTCCACATCCACAGCAGCACTTTCGCCTTTCCTTTGTCCTTGTAATAAAAGCATTTGTGAAGAAATTCACACTGCACATGCCATCTGGCATCGCTGGAACGAAATATGAGTGCACCCTAATTAAAATCGTAAAATTTCTGACAATGAGCACCGCCATTCACTCCAATATCACCCCTGCACCGCTGACCCTCATTCCAAAAGAATGTGCTGGTTGGGCGACATAACAGGTTACCGCTACTGTTTATTCCAAAAACATTGTGCGTCTTTCGGTATTAATTTATCTCAACACCCAGCATTTTAAATTCTCAGAAACGATCATTGCGGGAAAATTGTTGGCCGGGACTAAGATTTTTGAACGATCGATGCGATAAAACGATAGTTCGAGGAACGATAGAAGCGGGAAAATGTAACATTATTTTATATGGGATGTATTCGGGACCGAACAAAACGGACGATGCATCCGGGAAAACGATAGTTCCGGGAACGATGGATAGAGGTTTCACTGTATTCTTGCTTTCACTGTATGATTTCAACTATATTTGCCACTGGTCTCTGTTAACTAGCAGTTAGTGTGCAAGTGCAAACATATTTCAGGAGCCTTGATGAAACTGTCAACCACGGATGTTCAGAATCCATACATATTTTAATAGAACTGCCATTGAATTTAAAATTTAATATGTACATGTTGATAATGTGTTGTAGATTCCATGCAATGGCAAAGCAGCTGATCGCATAAATGCTGATGGAATTCATGTATTGGTGAACATGAATGGCTATACAAAGGGTGCCAGAAATGAGATCTTTGCGCTAAGACCTGCGCCAGTACAAGTTATGTGGCTGGGTTATCCTGGCACAAGTGGAGCCAGCTTCATGGACTATCTCATCACTGATGTGGTGACCTCACCCCTGGAGCTAGCTAGCCAGTACAGTGAGAAGCTTGCATACATGCCACACACTTACTTCACTGGTGACCATAGACAGATGTTTCCCCACCTTAAGGAGAGAGTCATTCTTACAGACAAGGTAAGTAATTTTTTCTAGCCAAATTACTATGTGCAGCACATAACATTGTCTTGACAAACAGTATTTATAATGTTTTTCTTCTAAATTAGTATGTAGATGATTCTTATTTACTACAAATTTCACTTTTCTGTCATTACTGTTCTCACAGTAACGTATTTCAAATGTTGTTGTTACATACAAGCAAGCCATTTCTACTTGTTTTCCATTCCTGAGTGCAAACTGTTTGGTGTAGTGATAATGCTATAGATGTGTGTTCAGAAAACTGACTCACCCTCATCATTCTCTCACACAAGAGATAAGTTTATGAGCATGGCCTCCATAAAAGAAATTCTTCCATCTTGTTTCAAGTTTAACATTTTTAGAAGCAGTGCTGAACAGCCTTAGTTTGCAGAATAAGTTGTGATCTTAAGCAGTTTTGTAAGATAGTTTGTTTCTGTTTTTGTAGTTTGGTGCCAAGAAGGAAGTTCCCGACAACGTGGCTGTGATCAATGCAACTGACCTTTCCCAAATCATGGAGCACACCCAAGTGAAAGAGATCAGAGAGCTGGTTGCTCCTGACAACAAGCTCAGTACCCGACCTGTTGAGATTTCTCTAAAAGTAGCAGAACTACCCACCACCACACCCATAGAGGTAAACAGGCAGTAACTACAGTCAAATTCTCTGTGATTTGTATGCTCCATCTTTAGCTTTTGCATATTTTTATTTAACTGCTGAGGGTATTATATTGATAATGCATGAGACTCTCACATTATTTACTGTTAATAACATTACCGTTATAGAAAATGTTTCAATTTCTTTGATTTATCCTTTCTTACACCATACATACATTAGTTGATGTTTTGTGCAAATATTCACACAATGTATAATTAAAATGACCAACTTTTTATGAATATTATGGATATAGAAGATGAAATGATCATGTACTTATGCATAATGGTGTACCATTAACCGGGGCAATTGTTATTTTCTATATGCCAATTGTAGTCTTGAATTTTGAATCACACCCAGCTGAACTGCCCTCATTCTTGCATCCTGCCACAGGTGTGTGTGTGTGTGTGTGTCTGTGTCTGTCTGTGTGTCTGTCTCCCCCCCCCAACCATTCCCCTTCACCAAATAATGATTATGGTTGTGATTCAAAGTGGTATATTATATCATGTTAACCACAGGACTTTACTATAAACCCTGTGCCACATTGGTAGTTTTGAAATGCAAATTAAATATGTGAAATTGCAAAATTGAAGAAGTGTGATAATGTTCATAGTAGAAGTAGGGGTAAAAAGAGATACAGGTATCCCTCGATTTACACCAGGGATGTGTTCCTGGACGAACTGGTGTAAATGGAATCAGCGTAAATTGAAACTCTTTTATAATGTAAATCAACATGTGTTCCCAAAACCCAAACATGGACAAGTAATATAATGGCATTACATTTAAAGCACTGAAATAACGTAAATAAAATAAAAGAAATTTAAAAAAATATATTTCATACACTTACAATCGGCAATTCGTTGGTCCCCAGGATTCTTTCATGTGATTGATGTGTACAGTCATCTCTGCTGTTATGCGATAGTTGCATTCATGTAAGACGCCAATCTATAGAAAATCGTGTAGTAAAAATAACCCCAGTACCTCCACAGAGATTAAATTAGTCCTTTGAAAGTTTAAAGTGCCAGGAATGAAATTGCATAAGAGCAAACTCGCATATGCAAAAGTTTGCATTTCACAAACAGCTTTTACCGATTCATCGCTCTCATTGGAGCAAATTCGCGAAACCTACGTAATTGCAGAGATGACTGCATTTATAATCTTTATTGAAAATCATCTATGTAAGAATTACGATTTAATATAAGAAGCAGTACAAGAAACATTGTAAAACGTTATAAATAATAGTAAAATATATTTTTTTCCACTTTTTGACTTGCTGGTTTCAAAATCGGTGCAAATCGAGGGCTACCTGTAGTTCTGTCTGTGCCTACATACCACATCATGAAAATTCATTTTTATCTTGGCACTGGTAGAAGGTGAGGGATCACCTTTACACATCATCTGCTTCCCCCCTCTCAAGGGAACCGAACATACACTTCTTGTACCTACTGGATATTTGGTGGGTGGATCCCAGAGCCAGGTGGATATAATGGTGAGGAGAGAAATCCTGCTTCTGCTAAGAATAAAGCTTGTCATTTATCCAATAGTCATATGGCTCCAGAAGAGCATATAAGCAGGCAGAAAGAGTGAATTCAGTCCCTCTCATCATTGTTATTTTTGCAGACAATGATTGCATCTGGACAAATCCAAACTTCAGTGAATGGTGTGGTGCTTCAGAATGGACTAGCAACAAATCAAACAAATAACAAAGCTGCTACAGGTGAAGAGGTCCCACAGAGCATTGTGATCACAACTCGACAGCAGTATGGCCTACCTGATGAGGCTGTTGTCTATTGTAATTTTAATCAACTATATAAGATTGATCCCCTCACATTGCAGATGTGGGTCCATGTAAGTACACACCCTTCCACATTTTGTGTAATCTAAATCCATCCAGAATCGGTGATTTTTTTATAGAAAGGTTGTTATCTGGAGTTGTAATTTTTGTGCCTTTTGGTTAATAGGTGTGAAATAATTTAGTCTCTTTCTGTAAGGAAATAAGATAGGTTGAAAATTCAAACAAAATAGTGAAAATATTTAGATATAAAAATAATGTACATGGATGGATGAAATTAGGAAGAGCCTTATGTATAGTTTGTACTCTTTGCCTGATATTGCTAGGATTGAAATCAAGGATGAGACATGTATAGGAAGAATGAGAAATGTGAACCTGAATGGAAGAGGCCGTGTGGGAAACCTGGGTGTTCATTGGAGGGTAATATTAAAGTGGATCTTAACAGAAATAGGTTGTTAAGATTGGGGTAGGATTCAACGTATTATAATAGAGTTCAATGGCAGGCTTTTTGTTGATGTGGGTTTGGTTCCATGAATGCAGGGAATTTCTTGATCAGCTGAGTACATAGTTTTCAAGGAAAATCTGCATCATCATATTAGAATAGTTTTGACACTAAGTAATACATTGCATATGATAAGTAATGCTTTTGTTTGTTTGTTTGTTAGAAAAGAGAACTTGCTGATGTTCACAAATTGTGTTTGTTGACAGATATTGAAACATGTTCCAAAATCTGTGCTGTGGCTGCTGCGCTTCCCAGCAGTTGGAGAACCCAACTTGCAGGCAGCAGCCCAACAGCTTGGCCTGCCACCGGGAAGGATCCTGTTCAGTAATGTGGCGGCCAAAGAGGAACATGTGAGACGAGGACAGTTGGCTGATGTGTGTCTGGACACACCCCTGTGTAATGGACATACCACAAGCATGGATGTTCTGTGGACTGGCACACCTGTAGTTACTCTTCCAGGTATATCCACTTTCAGGGTATAATTTTTTTCACGTTTGGATCACTCTTTTACTTTTTGTAGCACCGCACTTGAAAATCACTTAGACAAATATTTAGTGTTCCATCTGCCTTTTATAGGGTTTTGTTATTAACTCTTTAGTGGTTAGTTCAGGGACAATGGATTTAATCTTCATAACACCAAATGATCACTTTAGTGTCATGCATGCCTGTATGAGTGATCAGTGGCAGATTTAACTGATCTTATAAACAGCAGCAGGTAGGCCTATATAAATATCTTCATATTGATAAGTCAGAAGAATCTGTCATGGTAGAAGAGTTATTGTCATATTCAGTGGAAGTTGTGTCCAGGTAGTATATTCATAAAAACATAAGCACTTTGAAATAAAGCTCTACAAATTGTGTGGCAGGGTGACAGAACAACTTACATTTTCAAATGAGAACCTGAAGATAAATAAAGTTGGTAATTTGATATAATGTCTTGGATGTGGAGAAATCTGAGGTCTATGTGTTGGACAAATGGGAGTTACATACATTCATGTCCCAACACCAGAAGGAAGCTTCAGAGACAAATCTGGCAGTACCATGAATTACCTGGTCATTAATGAATATAACCCCTCTGTGGTTTATGACAGCAAAAGTGATTAGATGTTCGCTAGTTATGATATGAGCAAAAAAAGGACCTGGAAGTGGACAGAGGAGCTCTTCTTTCACCACACAACCCCACTGTTGAGTCATGTCTAGGACCAACTGAATCCATTCCATATTGTAATACTACCTTCACTCTATTCTTAGGTTACCTAACTTGTTACTTTCCTCGAAGTCTTAACATGTATACAGAGTTGTACACTATGAGAACATGGTTTATTGAAGTTGAATTGTATGCACCAGCTGTTGTTATTTTTATTGAAAACATTGTTGCAGGAGAAACGTTGGCATCTCGTGTTGCTGCATCTCAGTTGGCAACACTGGGTTGTCCTGAGCTGGTTGCTTGCACCCGCCAAGAATACCAAGATATTGCTGTGCGCCTGGGCACTGACAGAGAGTAGTAAGTATCAGTTACACGTTAATGTGTATGGTGTTAGTCCACAAGTTTAAAAATAAAGGATCTGTCCCCACCTTCATTTCTTCCTTTCTTGCATTGCCATATTATATTGTCATTTTACTGTAAACATCTTATATGTTTATAAATAATAGATTTGCCATATATACTTGCTTGCTTGTAGTTCGCACCTCTGTCTTAAATAAAAAAAGTTTAGTACTTTGATTGCATAAAAATGTCTTATGAGTTATGTCAGGAATTGCTTTTACACTCGCATCACATTTTGTAACCGCTCTCTTCCTTCCTTGCTGATCGCAAGGAGCCCTACTACGATGTTGTTGGTTGGGATTGTTGGGATCTCTCAGGGTTCCTTGCTCAGCTCAGCTAGTCGGTATGCATCGACTCACTGTCATTCGGTGTCAGGGCCAGATTGAAAACATGGATTGTTTGGAGGTAACACACTATTTATTTAGGACCTGCGTGATCCTTCATGTTTTACACTTTGTAGATTTTACAATCCTCACAACTCACAACTACATGCTGACTTCACAATTACCTCCTTTCTTAATACTGTAACTTTTAATGTAATGTATGAATCTTGAATACTGAATAATCTTGAATGCTGAATAAGGACTATTGAATGACTCTCTGTGGGCAAAATAACCCCCTTTTATATTGTAAGCACCCTTAGGGCTTGACAACCAAAATTCCCAGTTTTGCCCAGAAGGAAAGGTAACATCAAGTCCCATTGGTGTGGGTCCAGGTTCCCTTCGAAGGACCTCCCCTTTCCCATCAATCTTCAGGGAGTTCCTCCCACACTTTTACTTCCAAAAGGGCCTCACTAACTAGCGGTAAAACCCACTTAGGCTAAGAGCAGGTAATTCCTGTACCAGGGAATTTCCAAGTCTGGAAATTCCTAAAACCTCTGCATTCCATGTACTTAAAGTACAGCTACATCACTTAGTATGTAAGACTTGAGGTTCTCACAGCGGTGAGTATGAAGATATCCATCTTCTGGGTTATTGCGCTGTGTAGTCTGGTCGATGTTAACCAACGTTAAAACGTTAAAACGTTGGTTAACATCAACCAGACTACACAGCGCAATAACCCAGAAGGCTGATATCTACATCACTTAGCATCAGCTGTCCATAGTTGATCCCAAGCTTACAATAGTTCTGAATATAAAGAAAATACAAAGGAATCATAAACTATCAAAAGAGAAAGCAGGACAATAAGTGGCTAATACAAAAACCATATGACCTAGCACATAAAAGTTGGGTTTCTTAAAAGTATAGAATTAGCATACACCAGTACAGGCATTGATGAGCGGTTACAATGTGGTCTTCAGTTGGCACAGTTTGCGATGAATATGCTCTTGCTTTATATTCAGAAATCCTTTTTGCTGTTTATGTTGATCACAATTTGACATACTTGTTTATTATTTGTAGTAACACTGTCCCACTTCTGTTATGAAAACAGTTGTGTTCATGTGATAATTCTGAGATCAAAAAGACAGAGCATTTCTGGCAGTTGGAAAATGTTTAATTGATTACACAGTCAATCCCTGGTGGCCCTCTATATGCTGCCACCCTCACATTGCACCCATGAAAGTCTTAGAAGAAAAATTCCCTCTGTAATTAGAAATGGAAACTCCCTGGACTATTCATTTGTAAAAATACTGTATACTGTCTGTGTTACTATGAGTTGCCTCTCTGAAAAATGACACAATAGAGAAAGTAGTGGTCTTTGATTAAGATAAGACTTATTCAGAGACTTAGCTTAAATCTAAGACTGCCTAGTAACATATATAGAGCAGATATTATTTCAGGTTCCTTTGTTCTGCTTATTCTTGTGTTTTATCCATTCATCCTCATCTACCAGTTCTACATATGCACTGACATTTCCTCCACACCTGGTGCAACTGTTACAGTAGTTGATCATCTGCACCACAAGCATTTCTCTACACCACCACCATCACAAACTCTTCATGTCTTCACTTCATCTCTCAACATCATATTCAACCACTACTTTACAAATTCTCAATTACTTCAGCAAGACAACCATCAGTTCACTGCACCATTACTGTCATGTCTTCATAACTTGATCACTGTTAACTACCAACACCTCATTGCACCATGCCAACCTGTTTTACAAACACCATCAACACCTGACCTCAGTACCACTACCTTGCCATACCACAGCCATCAACTCGGTGAATGCATCTCACTACTTGATTGCCATTCCACTACCACCATCAAGTAGCACCTCATTACCTCATTGTACAGCTACCACATCATTACCACAAATGTTAACAAAAAATTATCCAATTACCTGGTGGTGATAATGACAATGTACTTAATACTGTCTGATGCTGTTTCAGCCTAAAGGCTGCACGTGGAAAAGTGTGGCGTGCACGGACAGACAGCCCCTTGTTTGACTGCTTGCAGTATGCTCAGGGCATGGAGAAGTTATATAAGCAGATGTGGGAGCGACATTCCCATGGGGAGAAGCCGGACCATATTGTGGACAAGTAGGCTTTGAGGTACCAAGCATGCTGTGTCTGGAAGTTCTCTTACCCCATTTTTAATGAAAGTTGAATTTATGTTATTGGTAGGATAGCTTAGACCTAGAGTACTGTTTTAGTAGATGCATAATTGGATGTTAAATTTGTAGTTTTATTTCATGCTGTTCATTTGAAATGGAGTCTTTGCCAAACAAGTTTACCTGTTATATCTGTTTACCACATTAATGGCCATCTACACTTATCACAATATTAGCTTTTTATTTACAGATGTTTTCTGGTCTTGTAAGCCATCATCATCATGTAATCCATGATCCCTCTTCAGTCATTTATATAAAGTTTACACACATACCTTATGCATTCATAACACTTAAAAAATTGTCATAAGTGTAGATGGTGAATAATGTGATAACATAGATTATACCAGACACCACAGAAAGTGTATACAGTTAAGACATGTTATATCCCATTGTGTGCTTCCAGACACAATACCCCATGCAAGTAAAATTACTTTGCCTTTCACTTAAATAATCTGTGTTGGATTTTCTGTTACTGCTAAATTATTTTAGTTGGTATGCTGTATGTAAATGTTTCCAGAATTCAAAATTAAAAGCAAAGCAGATCTCTATTGGACTAAACAGGAATCATACATGCACCTTCCACAGAAATGAAATGTGAATGGTTTTTTAATTTTGTTTTAATTATTTTGGAAAAGTAAAGATCAGTTTTCCGTTTCTTGAATTGGCCTTATTTTGAGCATTGTGTATGATTGCCACTGACTTAAATATCGTCTGTCAAGAGTTCATAGAGACGTGTAGTATTGAAACTTGTGACTTGAAAATAGTTTGACCTGTGACACAATATGCATCATT
The DNA here is from genome assembly GCF_000696155.1 of Zootermopsis nevadensis. The sequence goes on along the minus strand of NW_019060399.1, from coordinate 301,486 downwards.
CAAGGTTCTAAAATGTGTTGACAAACCACCGACATCTGGAAACTGTGGAACAGTTTTCTTCCATTATCGATCCTGATAGTATTAGTGTTTGAGAGGAACAGAAATGTGTGTGCTGTATAGTTTGGAATAATGTATGTGACTGATCAGTTTTTCTTTCTTTTTTTTCCCCCTCTTGTTTTTATCATGCTACTTTGTATCTGTTAGTTGGTTTACAAATGAGACTCATTCTTGGTGTAAGATGGTTATAATAAGCAGACAAGAATTAAATACATTTATCCTATATTACTATTCCATATGGGATGTGAGGAGCAAGAAAGTAGTTTCGGACCACATTTGAAGCAAGATCTTTGACATTAGTATGATAATTAGAAGCATTTCATTGTAATTTCATTTCTGAGACACAAAGAATTAAACATTTCCTCTGCAAGTTGCAGAAGATCTTTGATTGGTATAACAACTTTTAGTCACAGAAATTTTGTTACACTAACAGTCAAACATTTTTATTGTGTGTGCAGTCATGCCTGTGCCCAAAGCACATTGATAGCTCATGGCTGAGTTGTATGTATAAACATGATAACTTGACAGTTTTGTCAAGGAATTTGAATTTTCGCATTTCCAAGAACTCTTAGGAATTAAATTAAAATGTCCTAGTTTAGTTTCCCCATTAGCTGATATTCTGGAAGAATGAAGAAGTGTCTCTTAAGAGTGCTGTCCTCTGGGTTGTTGCACCTTGTAGTCTGGTAGATGCCCACCAACGTTTCAGAGGTCATGCTGCCTCCATCATGAGGGCTATGAATAAGCCAATTGAAACCAACCAAAAAAGCTAACTAAGGGCAGAATCCTGCGCACGAGACGCATTGCTGGAAATGGTACACGGTCTTAAACTAAAAACAGAAATGTTGCTATCGCTAACAGTGTTCCGTCGTGGCGGGAGCCTCGACCATTCAAACTGGGATCTGTTGCTGCTGATGGGGGGTTATCCCGTCAGGCAACTTGTCCAAAGAATTTGGTTGGTTGAGTCTCTGGGGTTTGAACCCAGAGAGAGAAGGGTCATTTCGGCTGAAGGCCTCTGCGGCTTCTGGGGGAGATCACTTCAGCTGATGGCCTCCATGATCCGGGGGGGCTGTGCCCCTATTAAATTATACCCTGGCATTCGCCTTACAGCTGAGGAAAAGCACGTAAAACCTCCGTCAGGGTAGCCGAGCGGTCTGACCACTCGTTGCGCCGACTTGGCCGTCTTTTTGGGGACAGCCTCGGCTGGCCTGCCGAACATCAGCCCCCCTTGGGTGACCTCTGACAGCCCTCGTTCGGCACGAGTGCCTCCCGAGTTGCCAGACTAAGGGGTTCCCCACACCAGCTAACTTCGAGTCAAATCTCTCAGTCAGTGCTCTGATGTGGTCGGCAAAGAATGGGATCCCCAAATCCTCATGTATTTGCCCGTTACTAAAGTACCAAGGCGCGTTAGTAGCAATGCAAAGACACTTGGATTGCAACACTTGCAGCTTCCGGACATGGCTGCGGGTAAGCCATTTGAGTGGAAAGGGCTAGGTGTATAGGGATCAGACAGTAAATGGAGTAGCCTGATCCTAACCAATGGGAGCAAGTGTCAAACCAGGCATGGGTAGGGACCAATAGGAGTGTGTGGGCATGTCTGGGTGTATGAAGGGGAGAGAGGCCCAAGAAACAAGCCCTTTTGAGGGCCTCAGGGAGTCTGTCCAGTGAAACACCGGACATCAGTTCGGTGGAGAGGGACATCTACCAGACTACACGGCGCAACACCAGAAGACAGCAATCTTCAGACTCACTGCTGTGAAAACCTCAAATCCTACAAGTGTCTCTTAGTTTTCTAATTTCATCTTGGAGGTATGGAAATGAGCAACTAAAATGATGACCAAACAGTTAATCTGTGCTTCTTATTACTAACAAACAGAGATGGTATAGCAAATTTGGGTTTCAGTTTTTCTGTGACAAAAAGTTTGAATTTCCCTTGATGTTCTTCTAATGCTTTTTTCTGCTTTCTGCTCTTGTACTGATATGAGAGTGAATACAGGTAGCCCTCGATTTATGCCAGGGATGCGTTCCTGGACGAACCGGCGTAAACTGAAACTCTTTTATAATGACATGCGTTCTCAACACCCAAACATTGACGAGTAATATAATGGCATTACATTTAAGGCTCTGAAATAACGTAAATAAAATAAAGGGAATTTAACAAATATGTTTCATACACTTACAATCGGCGATTCGTTGGCCCCCGCGATTGACTGTGATTATTTCATGTAATTGATGTGTAGTCATCTTTGCTGTTATGCGATAGTTGCATTCACGTAAGACGCCGATCTATAGAAAATCGCGTAGTAAAAATAACCCTGGTACCTCCACAGAGATTAAATTAGTCCTTTGAAAGTTTAAAGCGCCAGGAATGAAATTGCATAAGAGCAAATTCGCATATGCAATAGTTTGCATTTCACAAACAGCTTTTACCGATTCATCGCTCTCATTGGAGCAAATTCGCGTTAACGAAACATATGTAATTGCAAACATGATTCTATTTATAATTTTTATTCCAAATCAGCAATGTAAGAATTACGATTTAGTATAAGAATCGGTGCGAGATACATTCTAAAACGTTATAAATAATAGTAAAATATATTTTTTTCACTTTTTGACTTGCTGGTTTCAAAATCGGTGTTATTCTGAATCAGCGCAAATTGAGGGCTACCTGTACAGGTCTGTTTTCCTAGGTTTTTAAATATTTTTATTATGTATCTTGGTCATCAGTTGAAATGCAGGCTGAATGAAGATAAATTTTTTACATTCCAAGTTCTAAATCAAATCTGCTGCTTTTATCATAAAGAATCTTTTCCTAAGACATTGACAGTTTGGCATTGAAATATTTGTATTAGTCACACCAGCTGCAAGAGAGAGAAAGATAGATGTGTGATTCTTGAGGAAGGAGCACTTGTGAGTCTTTATTGCACGTCCTCTGGTTGACCGGGGTTTGATCCCCAACCAGGGCAGAGGATTTTCCTCTAGCCTCTGCGTCCAGACTGGCTCTGGGGCCCACCCAGCTTCCTATCCAATGGGTACCGGGGTCCTTTACCAGGGGTAAATCACGGCCGGGGCGTGATGCTGACCACTTACCCCCATCTAGTGCCGTGGTCAAGAATGAGTAGGAGCTATACCTCCACTCCTTCCAAGCACCTACATGGCATATAGTGGGACAGCTTTTACTCTTATTTCTTGAGAAGCTTCTGCAAATGCTGCTGACACAGTCCCTTACTTCTGCTCTTCCCATAGGATTCCTCAATTAATCACACCATTCTCTCGTCTTATTTAAAACTTATATAAATCCATTTTGTGTGTGCACTTTTGATCCTTATATTTTCAGTGTGTCTCAAATAAAAATGTCAAAAGACGATTTGCTGTTTATGCAGTAATTCAGTAGTTGCATTTCAAGTTGTGAAATGTTGTGGGTAGACAGCTTTAAAGAAGAGAAGGGAGTAGTTTATAAGTTAACTTATCTGGTCAAGAACTAACCTCCTCCTACAGTACATCACTGATTAAATCCAATCCACACCATCATACTCTTTTTGTTAACATCCATTTGTAGTATTATTTTCCCATCTGTGCTGAAGTCTCCTGAGTCTTTAAAAATAAGCAAACAAACAAACAAACTGTTAACACTATAAATGACACCAGTGCCAAACATGTTTGAAACTCTTGAGGTCAGTGGTAAAAGGGGAATTAATTCATATAATATGATCAAAATAAATAAGGTTTTAAAACATCCTGAAGGTGAGTGCTTTACAAAACCATAATAAGTAACATAACACTAGATGATGGTTTCACAGGAGTTGGCATATTATACTCTGCACTTGGCTATTCCACTGGTCTGGTGGCCATGGTTGTATGAGACTATGTAAGTACAGTAACACCTGAAAGGATTATAAGTCCTTGTTAAACTGTAGAAGTTCATCAATGGAAAAAAAATGTTTTTAATTATGTATTTATTTAAAGCCACTTCAAATGTCTGCATTTTTCTAAAATAGGCTGGGTGGCAGTGTTGAAGATGTTGATGCCAACATTGTGAGCACCTCTGAAAATATGAAAGGCTGACAATTTTTCCAAGATGGTTCTTATTCTTTGTGTTGACAATGTTTTGTTGAATTTGCCTGAAAACATTCCAGGCTATTTATGATAAAGTTCATTTAAGTCTCAGTACCCACTGTCATCAAAGAGGACTGCTTGTCGCATACTAAATACCAGCCAAGCAACTCCTAGCTATTAGATAGCACATCATCCACGTAATTTTATGTCGCAAATCTAGTTCCGCATTTAGCCACCTCAGGGAGGCAATATGTAACTGACATTATGTTGGTGTTACTGGTATAATACAGGTAACCAACATATTCTCCTTACTTGGTCGTCATACCTCCTCGACTATCCTATTACCTGGATACAAGCTCGATATTTCAAAATGGCGTCTTCGAACACAGTATTTTTTTCCTGTTATTTGGCATAGTTTTGAGTTCGGCCTTCAGAGGGCGCCGATCAGACACTAACACTCTCTGACGTTTTAAACTTGGCCACCAGAGGGAAGCAATGCCACATTTACCTGAAATTATGTTGGTACACCTTGTGTTGAGCAGAGTGACCAACTCATTTTCTATATTTGGCCGTCATACCTCTTCGGTTATCCTACTACCTGGATATAAGCCCGGCGTTTCAAAATGGCGTCTTTGTACATTGTAGTGCCATAGTTCTCCGTTCGGCCGCCAGAGGGCTTGCGACATTGCAACCCATCAACAAGAAACGCCATTTTGAATGTCGTTCTTGTATCCAGGCAATAGGATAATCAAGGAGGTATGAATTCCAAGTAATGAAAATAAGTTGGTGACCCTGTGACAAACCAATTTATGAAGATTTGGAGGAAGTAGTCACTGCTATTTTAAGACATCTTAGCATTTGCATGGAGAGACTGAGAGAGCCCATGAATAGACTTCAGGATAGCCAGACTCTGGTCTAAGAATTGAAACAAAGGAATGCTAACCACATAACACCAATGTTCAGAAATTTTTAAGTGCATTACTGTCCTACATGTCCTTATTGTGAAAATCAGTTTGAAATTGTATGTGTATTCAAATTCTTTTCAAGCTTTTTTCACTGTGATGTTTTGATTTTAGTTTCAGATCTGTATCACATTTGAACATCAACTGTTTATGTTGAAGAAAGTGTTTCTCTTGTTTTTTGTTATATGCCAGATTGATATAATTCCATTAATTTAGAATGTCAAAGGTGCATAAATTAAAATAAAGTCACAGTTATGTGTGTGTTTGTATAAAAAATGTGGAAAATAAACTTTTTATGCAAACAAAATAAACACAATCCATTGGTATCAATTTCTTTTAATCTTTTATACATAACTAGATGGCTTACCGAACCCGAAGGTTCATCACCGAATTAACCAAAATCCTCCACCGGACCCTGTCCTGGGCCAACAAAATCCAGTCTCCTTCAAATCCTATCTCCTATAATTTTATAAGAATGTTGCTAGCTTTATCTGTTGGCAAAATGTTTTGGGAGGAATTTACTTAAGTACTTTACTGGAAGAGAGAATGTACAAATTTGTCAGTTAATATCATAATTTTTAGTATATACTCATTCAAATCTTAGTGCTGAATCTGTGAATTCACACAATATATATATAGTTTTCCATTTACTTCGTAAGATGTAAACCAGTAAAATGCATGGCGTATAGTGGGACAGCTTTACAAACATCCATGAGAAACATTTCATAGAGCAGTCTGTCAAGAGGTTACATTTTATGGAAGTGGAGGGTTCATATGAACTTGCCAATGGTCCCTAATGTGAGCCAAATTATTACAGCCCCCCCTCTCTTTGTTTAATTTTAATATCCCCAATCTATGCCTATCAATAAGCTTACAATTTTCGAGGTTACTTGCAACCACAGTTTGTAGCCTTGTGTCGAGAAATACGAAAGTCCTGGGTTATAGTGGAGCAAAGAATAAACACAAGCGTGGATGTTAACAGTCTTTAATGTAGTCCATCAATGTTTGCTGGATATTTATGTTCTGTGATGTAGTCCATACATGTTTCCGTGAAATATCTACAGTTGTATACATCCCTGCAGTGAGTGTGTGACGTTGAACAATTTTGTAAGTAGGTTTGTACGAAGAAGTTTTGTAAGTTGTAATTAATAACGTCCTATTAGTGTCTTTTTAGTTTTAACATACTTTGTTTTTAAGTTTGCCGACATTATACAATCTGTGGAACCAATTTCGGTCAATAGGAAACGTGGAAGGAGTAGGTAAGAAAGACAACAAAAGAAACAAAAAAGTGCGCGCTATACTGGCATCAAAACTTTCTGCAGTCTACCATCTAGTCTCTCGAGTTTTATGAATAAAGGGTCACAGTTTAAAGTAACATTAAAAAGGTACTTACATTCAATTTATTTCCCCACTCGCCCACTCTATGGTGCAGGATATTCTCGGAAAAGTCGATTGTATACTCGGCCTGTTTAAAGAATAGCCCACTTTCCGTATGGGACCTAAAGGTTTAGCACAGTGTTCACAGAAGCCTGCCACTGGACTCTATCCTGAGCTAGCTGCATCCAGCTTGCTCCATTGATTCGTGTCTCGCCAAGGTCCATCATCTTCCCAGTGGTCTCCTCCCTTCACACCTCCCAACCATTACCTTGTGAACACCCCTACCCTCCCCCATGTGTGCCACATGTCCTGCCCACTTCATCTTTCTTGATTTAAAGATTATGGACATAATGATAGCAAGCATTCCCAGAATTTTATTTTGCCAAAGGTTTCATTGAAATATGTTTTAATTAGCCTTATTAACTTAGGTATACCAAAGTCAAGCAAAATGCTGTAAAGAGCTTCTATTTTAACTGAGTCAAAGGCTTTCTTGAAGCCTATAAATAGTTGATGTACTGTCCCATTGTACTCCCACTTTTCACTTTTTATCTGGTATCTGACAAATGTTGAACATTTGATTAGTTGTAGATCTATTACGATGGAACCCACACTTATGATAACCCAATAATATCATGCTATGTATATGTGGATTTATTTGAAACAGTTTATTACTTTATATGAAATCTTTATTTATTCTATGTGAAAAGTTTATAATATTTTGAACTGCACTTGTTTATAAATATTGTATTTTGACGCAAGTACGTCTATACGGAAGGGTCATTTGGCAAAAAAGCATTAGGAAGATGTGTAAGATCCATACCAACAATGTGTAAATTGTTATATCATCTGTCCACTGTCAATTTTTTATTACTTACTAGAGCAAAACGCTCCTTTCGTCTATCAAGGTCATTCAGCAAAAAAGTGTAACTTTTGGGGGGGGGGGTTGCGTTTTAAAATCTTGAGTAAGAAACTAAACTAACCCCCTGAATGGGGGGTTAAAACACCCCTCCCCCCCCCCCCCCCCCCCTTCGGGGGTGTTAGTTTAGTGTCTTACTCAAGTGTTTTAAATACAGAGATGCCAGTTTTCGTAATCATAATATATCGAATGAGCAGTATGCCTTGAATGAGTAGTATTATTAGTATCACTTTACCTTGAGTAGGAGTAGGAGCTATACCTCCACTCCCCCCAAGCTCCTACATGGGGTATAGCGGGACAGCTCTACTTTAGGAGCCTGCGTAGCTCAGTGAGTATAGTGACTGGCTACGGACTGGGCGACCGGGGTTCGATCCCCGACGGGGTCAGAGGATTTTTCCTCTAGCCCCTGCATCCAGACCAGCTCTGGGCCCCACCCAGCCTCCTATCCAATGGGTACCGGGGTCCTTTCCAGGGGGTAAAGCCGGCCGGGGCGTGATGCTGACCACTCGCCCCCATCTAGTGCTGAGGTCAAGAATGAGTAGGAGCTATACTTCCACTCCCCCCCAAGCGCCAACATGGCATATAGTGGGACAGCTTTTTACCTTGTTGGTGTTGGTATACCAACACAACAATGCCAAGTAAACAAATAACATGACACTGTTTGATGATGTAATTGTTTGGCTACAAATTGTATGATGACGACAAATCAGAAATTTTCACAGTAGATTCCACATCCTATTGTCATGTGTCTAACTTATGGATCTAAGGAATGTAATAATGTGTTTGTATGTAAGTAAAATAACAAAGGAAAGAAAATAATGATTAAGGTTATCTGTACGTATATGAATGGATTGAAGAAGAATATGGTTGAATTTATGATTGTGTCAGTTCTTATTGTAGTCTGTTGTAATTTTAATTTTATTTGCATCATTGATTATGCCAAATTTTATTTTAAGGGTTAACTATGCATTACAGAATATCTTAACTAACTTTATTCTAATATAATTAACAGTTTACAAATGTTGAAGGTCTTCAGTGACATGTTTCATTTATGATTCTGTTTTAGTAAACACAATGGTAAAATAGCCCCTTAGGATGTCTTAACATATTGTAGATTAAACATTTCTTGTGAATAATGCAGACAGTTTGTTTTATGATCAGAATTATTAGGCTGTAGTCAGTACATACAATACACCAGTATGAAGATGTAAAAATATGGTTAATTTTGGTTAAGAGGGCTTTTACTTGGCATTGTTACCAGCGCCTGAAGGAGCATGTGATTTGGAATCAACATCTGATCCATTTCAGATCTGGAGTTTGAACCTGGATTTATGCTGGCTTCTGATTTGTTAGATTAGGTAAAGTGGAGTTTGTATTTCAGAGAGGTCACTGCACATTTGCATGACCAGGATAGGATTCACAAAGTTTGTACTCAAAAACCAAATTGGCAGTGCACCAACCACTTACAGAGTTTATATTAGATTGAAGTCGAGAACAAGCATGAGACTTTAGTAGGGAAAATTTTAATGTCTTCAACAGAAATAAGGTAATTAAAAAATTAACTGCATTCCATAAATCATTAATAACAGAAAGCTATGCCCTCAAAACATCCTTGTAGTACACTATAAGGTGACAATAGGGCTCCAGAATAATGGGCATTCAGTATCTCTTGGTTAAGGAACTATGAAATAAAATTGTATAACCATTAAGTAAGACATATGGAATAAGGTCAAAAGCATTGCTGATGTTAAAGTATATAGAATTAACTTGACCTAATGAATAAATGATATGGGTATCAAAATTGAAGAATAATAATGTTGATTAATGATGATGTAATTACTTTTCTAGTTGTTTGTAATTTTCACTTTTTATGTTTCAGGTAATTTGATTCACTAAGAATGGGGAAGAAGAAAGGTAAGAAATGTGATTTTATGGTTGATCCATCACAAGTGTGAAATACAGAAATGATTTTCTGTCTTGGAATTTACTCATTTTGTTCAAAAGTAGTTATTTAAATGTTTGACAACACTTAGGAATCCAGTTGATGAGTTCAGTAATATTACTGATTATTTGAGCAGAATGATAGTGGACAAGCATACCCCAATTGAGTAAACATGTTTTCCATATACTTTATTCTGTTTATATTCATTTATTGCTGATACAAATATGCTGTTACAAAGATAATCTGACCACAGTTAAACTCTGCAAAGAGCAATATTTTTGTTGTATTTTGTCAAATATTCACCATTTTGCAAAATGTTCTAAATAAAAGTTGTAGATTTTAATGAGATGTATGTTTTATGTCACCAACTGTGTGTACGATGAAAAAACTGACAGAATCTCTTTTCCTTGAGTTTAAAGTAAAATAGTGGTTATATTGGACTAATATTTTTTTATGATGGGGCTATAGTTTCTGAGCCGGTTAAGAAATCACCTTTCTTTTATAGATTTAGAAAGTTAATTTTTCTGTTGAACCCTTCCCTGATTCAGTTCAGCTATGTCCACCTCCCATATTATTTATGTAAGGTTCACTTTAACATTTCCACCTGTGCTTAGGTCTCTCTGTTTTTACTATATGCCCTGTCCATCTTATCCTTCTTGATTTGATCTCAATGATAAGTGGTGAAAATTACGAATTATGAAGGTCTTCTGTACCAGGAGAACGGAAAAAACTTGTTATAAACATATTTGTAGGTTAATTTCTTCTCATCACACTTTTCTCAAACATACTTAATCAGTGTATGAAATGAAGATTTTACGGCAACTGAAGTTGATGAAAGACTCTTGGACTACAAGCTGCATCAGGTGGCTGAATGGTGAACAAACCATATCTTCTGCCATTTCAAGAACAATCTCTGTCCTTGAATGGTTGGGAGAAGATGTGGTTTGTTCACTGTTCAGCCATCTGATGCACCTTGTAGCCTGAGAATCTTTCATCATGTTTAATCAGTGTTTTCTTAGAATGAGACAATATTGGGGGAGAAGTACACATTTTTAAGCTCGTCATATGCAGTTTTTTCCATGCCCCATCCTCATCTCTCCTGGGCCCAAATATCCTCCTCAGCACCCTATTCTCAAACATCTGCAGTCTGTGTTCCTCCCTGAGAGTGAGAGACCAAGTTTTGCACCCACACAAAACAACAGGCAAAATTATTGTTTTCTGTATTTTAATCTTTAGGTTCTTAGAAATCAGACTGGAAGACAAAATATTTTGAACTGAGAAGTGCTAAGCATTTCTGGAGCTGTTCCCAAATATTTGAACGTTGTCATGCTTTCAAGGGATTTATTAGCCACCCTAATATTATTTTACCCACCTGTCTGCTGACGGGATTCTAACACGTACTTAGTTTTTGACGTAAATACGTTTATACGGGTCATTCGGCAAAAAGTGTAACAAAAATGTTTAAGATCGATATTAACAAATCGACAACAATGATTACCTAGGAAACGTCATCTGTTTACTAGCCATTGTTGTTACCCAGGAAACATCATCTGTTTACTCAGCATTGTTGTTACCTAGGTTGGTCAAGTGTTTTTTGCAACCCCCCCTAAGGGGGGGGGGGTTGGTTGGGGTTTAAATACTTGACCAACCCCCCCAAAGGGGGGAGTTGGTCAAGTTCAGCTACCACAGACCCATCTTAAGTGTAACTAATTCAAGTTAAATAAGCAATGTCTTAATCAAACTTTGCTCAATTGTAAAGCATGTATAAAGGAAATATTTAGAATAAAGCTAATATATAAACTTCCTTTCCGTATAGACGTATTTACATCAGATTCTCCGGAACCGTGGTTCCACTGTCAATTTTTTCTGAATTTACTTCTAGCTTCACCTTTCTAATAGCTTCTAGTAAAACTTCTGTGTTACTCTTTATTGTATTTATATCTTCACCCAATAAATTATAATCATCAGCATATGTCAATGGCTGATGTGTCCCATTAAATTGCAAACCCTGCTGCCTATCTTGGACCTTCCTGATGGCATTTTATAATGAAAAGTTGAAGAGCAAATAGAAAAAGCATCTCCTTGTTTCAGACTGTTCTTGATGGAAAATGAGTCAGATAAATGTTTACCTATACAAATTTTGCTACAGTTGTCATTAAAGCACATTTTTATTAGTCTCACTAGCTTTGGTATACCAAAGTCCATGAGGATCTCTCTTAACAGATTTGTAGGCTTTTTTTAGTTATATAAACAATTGATGTACTCCCATTTTTTCTCTAGTATCTGACGGATGCAGAAGATCTGATCAGTTGTTAATCCATTTTGTCTGAACCCACAATGATGATCCCCAATAATTTCATTCACATATGGAGTTAATCTTGCCTGAAGAATGTTTGATAGAATTTTGTATGAGGTTGATAGTAGAGTAATTCTTTGGTAATTACCACACTCAAGGTTGTCTCCCTTCTTATGAATAGGAATAATTATGGATTCCTTCCATTGTTGTGGCATCTCTCCCTTATCCCAAATTAACTGAATAAGTGTATGGATTTCCATATGTAACTTTTTGCCACCTGTTTTAATTAAATTTACTGGTGATTATAACTTTTCAACTTTCCAATGACTAATTCATCTTCATCTAAACTAGGTTCTGGCACTAACAGTTCAGCTGTATGTATTTTAATGTGTCTAACATCATCAGTCCCATGAACATTTAAGAGCTGGTTGAAGAAATTTTTACAACTATTCAAAGTTTTGATTGGACCTGCAAGTAAATTGCCATTATTATCCTTTACCAAATTAGTGTGAGGTTTATATCCTTTCTTAAATATTTATGCCTCTGTACAAATCTCTGATGTTTTTGTCCTTACTATTTGTTTCAAGCTCAATAATTTTGCCTTTAAGATATCCCCTTTTCTTATTCCAAAGGTTTTACTAGTTCATGTCTCACGTTACATGGATTATCCATATTCATTTTGTTTGGGTCCTGAAACCATTGAAATTTTGTTTGCTTTCTTCGATATGTTAATTTTGAACATTCACCATCAAACCATGGTTTATTTTGCTTTCTCCCGTTGTATCCTAGTTTCTCTTTGGTTGAAATTTTGATACAGTTTATGACATTTTCCCACACCTTGTTGATATCCACACTTTCATTATCTTTATCTGTCTCTAAAATTTGAAATCTATTCAAACTTTGTTTTGATATTGTTCCTTTACCTCTTCCTCATTTAATTTTTTCAAATAAAATCTTTCTGTGACAAAGTTTTGTGTAATTTGTCTACTTACTGAAAGCCTCTCCCTCACTTGCCACTACCACATAATGGTCAGTGTCACAATCTGCGCCTCTGAATGACCTCACATCAATTATATTTGTCTGCCTTCTATTTCCATTGTGTACAAGTATTTTAATTTCAGATCTTACAAATCTGTGCAGTAGTTTTGTTGGTGAAGTACATGGACAGACTGACAACCTTCTCATTATGCATTTTGTACAAACACACGCACGCGTGCATTTCCTTTGTTGTTCAAATAATTGTTAAAAAAATTAATATATGATGTTGGTGCATCATTGTCTTCTTTTGTGTTTTGCATGTGGATATTCCTGTGCTTTTGTACATTCACAAAATAATTGCTCAGCATGTATTTAACTTCAGTTTGTCTGTATGTGTGATGTAATTCATCTCCAGTTGGATGCATTTTCACAAAATTTGTTATCAAAATAACTACAGACTGGTAACTTGTTTTGAGACATTAATTTATCAGTAATGGCAGCAGATGATAATTTTTTTTTTGTTAACTTAGTATTATAGTAAATTTGATTTTGAGCCTGATTAGTCATCAGTATTGTCAACCTATGCAGAGTTGTAAACTTCCCCTGATATGTCAAAGTGTTTACTTTTTGTATCTTGAGTTCTGTTCTTTGGGAATCTGGTAATACCTCTGTTTATGAACTGTTACTGAAAAATGGCAATTTGATATGTTACAATATGCCACTTCAGTGTAAGCGGTTTGACAAAAATTATCCAAGGATTTAAGACCCTTATATATTAATTTAGGAAAGAAATCTGGGGGACAGAAGGAAGAGCAGGCAACTGGAGGCCAGCCTGAGAAGCCCCAGAAAGCCGGTGGAGATGCACAAGTGGGGCCATCGCATATGCAGCAACTCGAAGCTGGTGGAGGTGCACAAGCAGGGCCACCACATATGCAGCAACTCCAGACTGGTGGAGGAGAACCTGGGTCATCAAAACAGAAAAAGAAGGGGAAACAACCACCCCAAGTGATGGAAGTTGGCGGGGTTGATGTCGGCCCGTTGCAACACGAGAAGAAGCAAGTGCAACAGCCGCATCAACCGCTACATGCACAGCAGTCTCCTAGCAGTGATGTTGGTACTTTTCATGGATATGGTAGAGGCCAGATACCACCAGATAGTGGCAAAGCAGGTATAATAGCTGACTAACTGACTGACTAAATGGAGCAGAGTTCTTTTTAAGAAACTGATAATACATTCAGTTCATCAAATTCCTTCCTTTTATGAAACCTAAAGGCTCAAAACTGTGTTAACAAGAACTTGCCATTGGTCCCTCTCTAGAGCCAGGTGAGTTCAGTCCACACCCTCCAACCACATTTTCATAAGATCCATTTTTAATATTGTCCTCCCATAAATGCCTAGGTCTTATGAGTACTCTCTTCCCTTCAGGCTTTCAAACAGAAATTTTATACACATTTTTCCCTCATCTCCCCTATTGCATCTCCTTGCTTAAGTCTGTTCTGTTCTATGTATAAAATACATCATATGAATGTTTATAAATAAATATTTTACTGTAGGATTCATTCAGACACATTTTAAATATTCTGACTAGTTTCAATGATGTGTTGTATTCAGTGAGAATGTAGCATAATGCTTTCGTCCTAATTGAATCATAGACTTTCTGGAAGTCTATAAATAGCTTATATACTGTCACATTTTACTCGCATCTTTTCTACAGTATCTGACAAATACAGAATATCTGATCAGTTGTTTATGAAGTATATTGAAATCCACATTGATGATGCCCTGTAATTTGTCTACATATATAGTTTTCCTAGTTGGAAGAATGTTTGACCAAATTTTGTATGTGATTGGGAATGGTGATTTTCTTTGTTTTTACTACAGACAGTTTTACAGTTTTTCTTATTAATAGTTACAATAATAGATTCCTTCCACTGCTTGTGCAGTTCTTGCTTATTCCTTATCCCTGAAGATGGAGGCAGTATCTTTCTCCAAAATATTGGCATCTGCCTTTGAATTTACACAGCAGGAAAACCCAGAACAACATTATCATCCTCACCACAGTAAAAACGTCAGATGGCTCAGCTGTATGTATTTTAGTTGATCTAACATCATTAACTGGTACCTGCACCTTGTCGTGGTGGTGGGGCTTGAGTACCTCAGTGACCCCAAGAGCTATGCTGGCGGTAGCATTGCTACTGGTAGGGCCTCCCTAGCCAGATTGGTCGAGGGGGAGAGGTCAGACTAAGACGGGTACCCTGGTCCTCCAGGTTGGGGGTTGGTCGCAAGGCTAACAACCTTGCATCGTAAAAAAGAATAAAGTTGAGAATAATTTGATGAATGAAGCCGGACTGTCCTCACGAAGACGAACATTAGCTAGGAACAAGGATAAAAATTTGGTACTACATATTGGAACATGGAATGTGCGCACTCTGCTACAAGTAGGAGCGATGAATGGTATAGCTGATGAAATTATAAAATATAGAATGGAAATTGTCGCTATACAAGAAATTAGATGGAAAAATAAGGGAGTAATAAATAAGGCAAACTTCTCCATATATTATTCTGGGAAAGACGATAGGCAAGGAGAATGTGGAGTAGGATTTATTGTTACCAGGCAAATGCGTAAGGCTGTGCTGGCCTTTACGCCAGTAAGTGAAAGAATATGTACACTTAGAGTAAAAGGGAAACTCCATAATATAACACTTGTTAATGTCTATGCACCAACCGAGGGGACAGAAGAGGTGGCAGTAGATGGTTTCTATGATGAATTGCAGTCTGTATGTGATAAAATTTCGAAACATGACATGATA
>NW_019060399.1:260249-284281 GCF_000696155.1 Zootermopsis nevadensis | reverse complement strand
GATGCTGGTGTCAGCTTAAACATGCTCAGCTAATATGATAGAAAATACGTCCATGAGGCTACAACTTGTTTCATAAGACTATCATATTTATTTCTAACACTAAGTTCTACATAAATTTCACATTTAATTTAAAACATTACCTTCTTAATTTAGGCTAATTCACTTTATCCTTAGTATACTCTAGTTACGAAATTTTGAATATTTATTCATCCACCCATACTAAACTTGGATTCATCTCCTCAGCACTTGCCTGTTAAAAGTAGCCCGATCAGCTACACCTTGCTCATGATGACTCTAGTAACCTCCTGCTATCTTCAAAATTTCGGCCCCCTCTGGTCTAGATCTCTCTTCAACTTCCTTTCACAACCTTTCCGTTAGCGTTTTCCCATATTTTTGCTGACTGCCTAATGGCTAAATCTGCATTTCCGTTGTTTTTTTTATATCCTGAGAATAAGGTGAACTAGCCTTGCTGCTTTACTCTAGACAGGAAATGAATCAACACATTCCTACATGCAAAGGTCTACTATATTTACTTCTAACTACATTCAATTCTCTACATTCCTAATTTACAATATGTTAACTAAAAATAATTCACTACAGTGGCAAAGCAGGTATTATATCTGACTAAATGGAGCAGAGTTCTTTTTAAGAAACTGATAATACATTCAGTTCATCAAATTCCTTCCTTTTATGAAAACTAAAGGTTCAAAACTGTGTTAACAAGAACTTGCCATTGGCCCCTCTCTTGAGCCAGGTGAGTTCAGTCCACACCCTTCAACCACATTTTCATAAGATCCATTTTTAATATTGTCCTCCCATAAATGCCTAGGTCTTATGAGTGCTCTCTTCCCTTCAGGCTTTGAAACAAACATTTTATACACATTTCTCCCTCATCTCCCCTTATTGCATCTCCTTGCTTAAGCCTGTTCTGTGTATAAAATACATCATACGAATGTTTATAAATAAAGTTTTACTGTAGGATTCATTCAGACACATTTTAAATATTCTGACTAGTTTCAATGATGTGTTGTATTCAGTGAGAATGTAGCATAATGCTTTCCTCCTAATTGAATCATTGACTTTCTGGAAGTCTATTAATAGCTGATATACTGTCACATTTTACTCATATCTTTTCTACAGTATCTGACAATTACAGAATATCTGATCAGTTGTTTATGAAGTATATTGAAATCCACATTGATGATGCCTACATATATAGTTTTCCTAGATGGAAGAATGTTTGACCAAATTTTGTATGTGATTGGGAATGGTGGTTTTCTTTGTTTTTACTACAGTCAGTTTTACAATTTTTCTTATTAATAGTTACAATAATAGATTTCTTACACTTCTTGTGGAGTTCTTGCTTATTCCTTATCCCTGAAGATGGAGACAGTATGTTTCTCCAAAATATTGGCATCTGCCTTTGAATTTACACAGCAGGAAAACCCAGAACAACAATAATTCTCACCACAGTAAAAAGATCTGATGGCTCAGCTGTATGTATTTTAGTTGATCTAACATCATTAACCCCATGTACATTTAATAACTGGCAAAAATAATTTTTACACCTGCTCAGAATACTGTGAGAATCTTCAAGGAGATAACCATTATATTTTACCAAGTAAGTTCTGGTAAACTGGTAAACCTTATTAAATTTATATCTGCATATCTGTAGGTGTTTAATATTTTTTTACTGTTGTATGCTGATTAATTTTGTCTCCTGAAAGTTCTACCTTCATATATTACATTGTTCATATAATTTCCATTTAATTGGTTTGGATTCTGTAACCACTGCAGCTTCCTTTTGTATAGTAATTTTGAATTTTCTTCATCAAACCATGATTTGACTGCAAATTTGATATTAGTTTCCCCACATAAAGTGTAAACTTTTAGAAAGAAGAATAAGTACATATCGTAAAGCACCATTATCTTCATTAAATAACATGCAATTTGTTTATATATCTCAGACCACATATAGTGTGTCCTAAATGTACTCTTCTCCACTTTTAAGGAAATGGACTGGCCCTTCGCTTAGGACCAGGATTTCATAAATATATAGCTTAAACCTTCCAGCCACTTAACAAAGTACATTTGCCCATAGTCTTCAGTCAGATATTTTTATAACATTAAATGTTAGAGCCAGTGAACAAAAGCAATTAAATCTTTAATTTGCTTTCTGCTTGTCACATGTAATGATTATTTATTACATTCTTAATAGATTTGGACCAAGGTTAAGAATGTATTCATCACTGGTCAGTGCTATTACATGTGGAACATGTTTCTGGATCCCTGCTTAGGATTGGTTTGTTTTACAAGTATATTTGTTTATTTATGTTGCAGAACGTAGACCAGGACTACCACAGCAGGCCCAGGCAACACGTGAGCAACCTCCTGCTGCTGCATGGGGTAGACCCAAACAGCAGCTTGAAGCAGCTCAGCAACCACCTGTACAGACTTCTGAAGCACAGGCACGAAGGAGAGGGCCTGCAGGTGCACCTCCATCTGGTGTTACTGGTGCAGGAGCACAAGGAAGGACTCCACCAATAGTGATGCCAGAAGGTATGTGAAGTGCCATTTGAGGTGATCCATGACATGCTATTAATTTTTGTGTTTGGATAAAATAGAAGGGAGGACAACTTACCACATGAAAAACATATGATCATTGACAGACTATAATGAACAGTTGAATATCTTTACAGTAAGAATGTTCAGGCTGTACTGTGGAATTCTGTTTCCTCCATACACTGGAAGCAAGGCAGTATCATAGTGAATTTGGCCAAGAAGACAGAATTTCTGACACTTCTGTGAAGTTTATTTTTCGTGGTCAATATATGGAAATTATATCGGAGTTTATGTCTCATGTTAGAAGCCATTAGTCCAAAATGAAAACACCTCTCACTTCTGTGATTTTTGAAAAGTTTATTCTTTCACAACTGGTCAAGAAATTCCTGCTTTTATGGAACCCAAATATTTGTTACATTTTGTTTCACATAGACTCTCTATTGCATTGGACCATATCCTGGGCCACTGTAATCCACACTGTGTTTCTCTGAGATCTATTTTTATATATTTTAATGTTTTCCTCCCATTTATTTCTGTATCTCATATGGTTTCCTTTTGGTGGATCTTAGGAAAATATGGTTGGAGAGTATGAATTGGATTCATCTGGTTGTGAACAAGGTAATGAGCATACAGGTTTGATAAAGGGTTTGGAATTTATTGACTAGCTAAGCATGCTATTAGCTTTTCAAGGAGGACTGTGTTCTGTAAAGTCTGGGAGAAACAAGTGTCAAAGCTTACTACGTGAGAGCACTGCTCGGCACTCTGCAACATGTGATGTCTGTTTCATTATTAGCAGTGTTTGACACTCCATGCTGAAGTGGTGAGCCTTATAATAATTTTAGATAAAGAGTACAAATTATAAGCCCTTCATTATGCAATATTATGTCCCATTAACTTCTTATTTTTTATTAATTTAATATCTTCCCCCCAGCACTTTGTTTTGAAACATTCTCAAGTGAGACCAGGTTTCATACCTCTGCAAAACTATGTAAAATTGTAATTCTATTTTTTTATCTTGTGATTTTTGATAGCATACTGTAACACTAAATATTCTTAACTGAATGGTAGCAAGCATATTCTGAATTAAATCATCTCTTAATTTTATCATGAATGTGATTTGGGTTTGTCATTGTTATTCCAAAGTGCTTGAACATTGCCACATTTTCAAAGAGAGTGTTATGTGTTCTCATGATTTTGTTTGAATTATTATGTGAGCCACAAAAAAGTTTAGACCAATCTCCTTACTAACCTCTAATGGGTTTTGTGCATTATTTATTGTATTATAATTTGTACTAATATGATTGAATAATGTGTAATTCTTATGTCTTGTAAGATATTTCTGACTTGTATATATTATGTTGATGCCTGATTGACTTTCCAGTAGGTGTTCAGAAAACTGTAGGTGAAACATCTCGTGTAGGAGCCATAACTAAATCATTTCAGTCCTTGCAAATACCTGCAAGAAGGGATCGAAATAAGTGTGGAACTAGGGGTCGACCAATAATTGTCGAAACAAATCATTTTGCACTGGACCTAGCAAGACTACGGAACAAGATTGTTATACATTATGATGTAACATTGGTTCCTTCACTTCCAAAGAGGCTTTTGAGGTAAATAAGATTATGTTTATACTTTTATGTATGTTTACTTGCACTCACGGGGAATATACAGGGTGAGTCAGAAGTGTGTTTACAAACTTTGTGTGTGTGTTCCAGGATCAAAAGTAAGAAAAAATGTTTCTGGGTCGCATATGTTTCATTTTCTAAATAATAGCCAAGAAAGTTTCAATGAATGACTTTATGTCAAAGTGAATCCAGCTTCCAGCAAAGATTTTCAATTAAAGTTTGTGCAGGAATTGTTGGCGACATGCTTATTGGTCTGCACATGCTCTCATCACATCTAAGAGGACCTTTATATCGGCGATTCTTAAGAAGACACTTGTCACGTCTCCTTGAAGATGTACCACTGAATACAAGAAGACATGTGGTTTATGTACGACAGAACCCCAGCACACGTCTCCCATCGTGTCAGATATCATCTCAATGAACAGCACCCTCGGCAATGAATTGGGCGTGGTGGCCTAGTAGCATGGCCGCCGAGGTCACCGGACCTGACTCCATTGGACTTTTATCTGTGGGGTCACTTGAAGTCTGCCGTTTATGCAACACCTACAAACAATGAAGACGACCTATGGGAACGTGTGCAGAATGCATGCCAGATGATTTGAGGAAACCCTGGTGTGTACGAACGAACCTGTCAGTCTTGTGTGCGTCATGCTCGGGCATGTGTGGAGAATAGAGGAGCAACCTTTGAGCATCTGTTACAAAGAAACATCCCTGTCCTTATACTTGGCAATAAAGGCGTACATTTAAAACTTATTTTTGGATATTATTTTGAAAAAAGAAGCATTTGTGACCGCATGTTCATAGGAACATTTTTTCTTATTTTTTGTTCCAGGAACACGCACACAAAGTTTGTAAACATACTTTTGACTCACTCTGTGTAAAGACAGTGAACCTTGAAAGAAATTTCTATATAATGTAACATAATTAGATTGATATTGTTCATTGTTCTCCTGTAACAGTATATTTTTAACATTATTTGTTTTACCTTAGACTGCTTCAGATTGCACTTGGAATTTATCATTAGCTTTTTTCATTGATGGCAGGAAATTATAAAGGACAACAGTGGAGTTACTTCTGTGACATAATTTTTTTGATAATCTGACAGGTGTTGAAAAGTTGTTAGGGAGTAGACATGGATAGACAGACAGACACATTCTGTTACCTTAGGCCGAAACCACACTGTGCAGTCATGTCTAATGCAGAAAAAATGTGAAGAATTCAATGAGGCCATTCACAGTGACTAAACAGGACAAGACATCAGAAACACAACCAGTCGTGATTACTTCTGTCTTGCCATCCCTTTGTTTGGTCCAGTCAAAATTGAAACTTCATACAGGGAAGCTGGTGGCATGTGATGGTGGAAAAATGTTCCTTCTAATATTTTTGTAAATTTTTGCTATGATTTCTGCAGCAACACATCTTTTCTTATTGTGTTAAAGCAGGCAACTGTATTGAAAATGATTTCTTCTGGGTTTTGATGCCATTGAAGAATCATCGGTCATTGCCAACATTTCAGAGAAACTGTTTTTATCTTCAGTACTGAAGATGGAGACATTATGTTTCTCTGAAATGTTGGTATCTACCAACAGGTCTACATGGCCCCAAAACCCAGCAAAAATATCATCATCCTCACTGCCACCAAAACCTCATATCCCACAGATGTTGAAATTTTAAGAACTACATTGCTTATATATTTTTTTATTTAAAGATTTCTGTCTTCTGAGTTGTTGCGCTGTGTAGTCTGGTCGATGTTAACCAACGTTTCAGAGGTCATACTGCCTCCGTCATCATGGCAATGCCCTTATGACGAAGGCAGTATGACCTCTGAAACGATGGTTAACATCGACCAGACTACACCGCGCAACAACCCAGAAGACAGCGATCTTCATACTCACCGCTGTGAAAACCTCAAATTTTACATATTTTTTTATTTATTTATGTAAAATGAGAAAAAGACTAGAAACAGGAAATGTTAAGCTGATTTTGCCTCATATTTTTGGGACTGCATTTGTGAAGAGTGACTACACTGTGCAAGACAGAACTCCCTAGTCATGTTCACCACTGTTTGTATTAGAGCTTTGAAGCTGTATGTTGTGTTTAGTTGTGGCAGTTGTATCTTTGCTTCCCCAGCATGATCCTTGTGCTGTCAGTCATTGGAATAAATAAAATGGCTGTGTGATGTATTAAGAATGTTCTATCACATTTTATGGGTTGAAATTATCATCTCTTTCTTCCATTGATGTTTCCTTTGTTTTAGAGCTGCCATGGGAGAATTCAGACAAAAACATTATCCTCAGCGGTTTCCAGCATTTGATGGAAAGAAAAATTTGTACAGCTCAGGAGAATTGCCTTTTGATAGAGAGGTATGTTTACTTAATTTTAGCAACAATTTTAGTTTAATATTTGTCCTTTAAACAAACTAATTTTTATAGGAACATTCCAGTTGTGATGTTTTTTCAGGTGCGTAAGTTATATAGTGATAAAGTAGAAGTGGTTGTGGGTTATTTTAAAATACTATCCCAGAATTTTCATGGAGGAACTGAGGAAAATCAGAAACAGCATCAGTCAGGATAATTGGCCCCCATTCTGTGAGTTTCACCCTTGAACTCCATGTACATAGCAGGTGTGCTAAGTACCTAACTGCAGTGGTTGGTCAGTTTTCCAGTGGAAAGTACATCTGTAGGTTTTCTATGCATTTATACTCAGTATTTGGGTATCCAGTTTCAAGCAAGTTTGATATCTGCTGTCCTTAAGATGCTTCAGTCTTTAATGTCAGGTAGCAGAACTGTAAGTTGATAATTAGCATGTTTAATTGATGTATGTGTGAATAATTTCTACTAGTGCACATTGTGATTTCAGTAATTCACTAATTAAATAAAACTAACCACGTTGAACAGAGTCCTTGAGAAGCTAATAGTATGATCAGCTAGTCAAGAAATTCTCTACCTTTTGTGGAACCCAAAGGTACAATGCCATGTTCACAAGAGTCTGCCACTGATCCCTGCCCCAAGCCAGATGAACAGTCCACACCCTCCAACTCTTTTCCCTAAGATTCATTTTAGTATTGCCTTTCCTGGGTCTTCTGATTGGTCTCTTCCCTTCAGGCTTTCCAACCAGAATTTTGTATGTCTTTGTTAACTCCTCTGTGTACACTACATGCCCCAGCCATCTGATTCTCCTTGATTTGATCATCCTAATAGTATTCAGTGAAGAACATAAATTATGGAACTCCTCATTAAACAAATTTTTTCCAGCCTTCTTTCATTTCATTTCTCTTAGGTACAAATATTCTCTTTAAGCACCCTGTTCCTATATGCATTTTCATTAATCTTCATCTTACTAGCGGTCCTTGTCTGGGACATATGTTGTGTACTCAGCCCTACGAACGTTCCTTGTGCAGAACACAAATCTTGTAACACTGTAAGTAGACTTGGCTAGGTTTTTGGCCCGTTTTAGAGGCTGCAAACATTGATTCACTTTCTCTAGAAGGTCAGCCTGAGCTGTCAACCCAGGAACTATAACCATAAACAGCAATAAACATTGTTATTGTCAAGTGGGTTTCCCCTTCCTTTTCAGACCCCCCATTCAAAGCTTCTCACATTCCTCAGCATGATGGGTGAAAAAAATGTGTATCCACTGAAGTAGGGGAAACAAATTTTTCTGTGTGGACATTAGTTCACAACCATGTCAAATGAGCTTCCAAAGAAGAAAGTAAAGTTACTAAGGCCTATTTAGGCAATTAAGATATTAACTGCATTTTAAAAAAACTCTATGTATTCTGTGTTCTGTTCGAATAAATATGGCTTTTATTTCATCAATTTATCATGTTTACTTTAGATAAAGTTTTCAGTAGAGCGTGCACAAAAGTTTAAAAACCTGCAAAAAACTCTGTATTGGTGCTACCACTTTGCCATTTAAATCCCCATCATTTAAAGGTTAATGTGAGTTTACCAAATATCACACCTGTACAAAAGAGAAGGCAAAATTATGGCCTTAGTTATGTATATGTATGCATATTTTAATTGTTTTGGACAGCAAATTGGACAAATAAAAGATTCTGAAATGCATAGTGGCAAGTATTTTCACAAATTAGTTGGCTCTTTATTTCATTGTGAATGTAATTTTGGCATGTTATTGTTGTTCCCATATACATATACTTTGTTTTTTCTGTGTTTACTTCTAGACCAGATTTCTTACTTGCATCTGGTGGAGCTTTTATGTTTTTCTTTATGATGTTTGTTTTCACCTAATAAAATAACTTTTATCTGCATAAATCACAAGCTGATGTGTCCAGTTCACTTTGTCACTCCAGTTTTTGGACCTTCATGATGACTTATTCTAGAACAAAGTTGAGAAGCATTGGTGATTAAGCATCTTTTTGTTTCTTACCAGATTTCATTAAATTTGTGAGAATAACTCAAAAGTTTTCATGGTGGACATATTTGTACTTTTCAACATATGAAGTTATTTTATAGAGAATTTATAGATATTTTATATTTCAAGTTTTAGTGGTTTGTTAGTTGTCACTCTCAGACAGAAATCTAAATCTAAATTTTGTGCATCCATTATGCTGTTACCATAACAGAAGTTGATTTAAAAAAATCTACTACCATACAATTTCAGAACTATACATTAAGAGGATGCTACTGTCACCATGGTCTCGGAAGGTTAAACATTGCTGCCATGTTAATATTTTGACTGTAGGAAATTAAGAAATGTAAAGGTGGGTGGCTTTCAAATATTTGGGAACAAGCTTAATAAATAAAAATGATATTTATGAGGATATTAGGAGGAGTCTAAATTCTGGAAATTCTTGCAACTTAGTTCAATATATTTTGTCTTCCCGTCTGATTTTTAAGGACCTAAAGATTGAAGTATACAAAACAATAATTTTGTATGGGTGCAAAACATGGTCTTTCACTCTGATTGAGGAACACAGATTGCAGGCGTTTGAGAATAGGGTGTTGAGGATATTTGGGCCTAGGAAAGAAGGGTATGGAGAAAACTGCATAATGATGATCTTAAAAAATTTTACTCCTCTCCCAATATTATCAGGGTGATTAGGTCAAGAAGAATGAGACTGGTGGAGCAGGAGGTGTGCACCGGGTATTGGTCGGGAAGCCTTAGGGGAAGAGACTACTGGGGAGACCTAGACATAGATGGGAGGATAATATCATTCGGGATCTATGGGAGATAGGAGTTGAAGGCGACTGGATTTTGTTGGCCCAGGACGGGCTGGTGGAGGGCTTTGGTTAAGTCGGTGATGAACCTTTGGGTTCCTTGAGCTATCTAGTTAGAATGTGAGTGAGTGGCTTCTGATAGCATAAAGTTTATATGAAGTGGTTTGAAAATCCTGTCAGTTTTTTCATAGATTATTAGGAGGGGTAGAGGATGTACACATAGACATGAAGATACTATAAACCTGTCTCCATATATTTGCATATATATGCTAAGAGGAATGCATGTTGTAATGAGATATTTGTTATTTTCTGGTAGTGAATTTCTTGTTGTTGTTTTTTCCTCTTCTCTCTCTCTCACACTCAGTCATTCCACTGGCAATAAAATTTGCATTAAGTACAGAATGTAATTAATTGCATTTTTGATTTCAACCATTTCATTCGCATCTGCACAGGAAATATTTGTCATATTTAGATATTAAGTGCTTATTTTGCTGTTACACATGTCAGGACTTGAAATAAAAAAAATTTGCAGAAAAACCTTTTATATATTCTTTGAACAAAATTTATAAACTGAACTGTTATTGGGTAGGTTATGTCAGTCCAGCTTCATATATCATCTTCAAAACTTTAAAACATATTTCTTGGTTATAACATAAAGATGTCATATGTTAATGCATGGCTTGTGTTTCTGGTATTTGCAGATATGTGATGAAGTTACAGTTTATGATGATGAGACTTGTAGAGAAAAGGAGTTTAAAATTACCATCAAGTTTGCATCTGAAGTTGATTTGCAGTCTCTACTTACGTATATGAAGAATGGTAGTTCTCTGGTTAAACCACAAGAAGCCATTCAAGCTGTTGATATTGTGCTACGTAATGCACCAGCCTTCAGGTGAATTCATGAAGTGTTTATTTTAAAATTGGTTGTGCGTTTGTGTAGAGTGATGGTGATTCTAAAATTTATTATTGCCGCAGGTTTGTGCAGGTTGGGCGTTCCTTTTTTAGTCCACCAAGGGATCAAATATTGGATTTAGGCAATGGCTTAGAAATGTGGTATGGATTCTTCCAAAGTGCTATCCTTGGATGGAAACCATTTGTCAATGTCGATGGTGAGTAAATCAGAGAAGAATGTTGTCATTTTTTAAAGACTACACCCCATTCCTTGGTTATGCATCTTTATGGAAGAAACTGACCACTCACCTCCACCTAATGCTGAGTTGTAAAACTGTCTTGGAAAATGTATCTGGTCCAGACTGAAAACTAATGTAAAAGTGCTTTCAATTAATGGAAGCTATTTTAACAAGGGAAAAGAAGGACAAAGATAAGAAAGTATTTAAATAGTCAGCTTGAATATTATTTTCTGTTCTTTTTATAATTTAAATAGGAAAGAACATTCTTGTCACAGTTTGAATGTTACTATGTTATGCTCTTGACAAAATATATGCAGATTACTGTAATGGAATACTTGAGGGGAATCTAGAAGGGAACAAGTTCTGGGAAGAACTTACATGACACCTTCTTAACTTCAAAAGTTTCTATCTGTGTGGTGCTGCTTGCTAGAACTGTAAATTAATAACTGCACAATTTAGCGATCCATTTCTATATATACTTTTCAATATTACAGCCTCCAGTTTTGTTAAATTTATCAGACATAATTTCAGTTTTGCTGTGTTACTATGTTTGTAATTTTTGGCACATAGGTGCATTTTAAGTAGAATTTGTAGATATGTTTATGACCTTTCTCTGTACCTAACATGTCTAGCATAAATGGTTCATTCATTACTGCTATCAGAGTGGAAGCTAAATGCAGATTTCGTTAGGTTTTATGTTTTGTAAAATTCTACATAGAGTTATCTTAACAACACATGGGAACATGTGTATATTTTGTGAAGATGTATTACCACTCATAATTTAAAGATCTTTTATTAAGTGGGACTTGTGCCACTTCTACTTCACAAGTTCTCATGGCCCTTGTGTTAGTAATATTGATATTAGAAAATTAAAAACGCTAGATGTAGGGCAGCCCCTCCAGTAGCATGGTGTTTACTCCAAGTTTCATGAAAATCTGTCACTAACTTAAAAGTTATTAGAGAAGGATAGACGTGTAGATATGATTTGAAACTTGAGGTTCTCACTGTGGTGGAGATCTTGTTGGTCTTGTTGGTTGTAATGCTATGTGTACCTGTTTGTAGATACCAGTGGTTCTCACAAAATGTCCACACAGCATTATAATCTAGAAGACCAATGTTGACATACAAATGATGATACCCTAAGCCTATCTTTCATCATAAAGTAAGGAAAGTTTTAGAAGGGAGGCCAAAGCCCACCCTTGGCTGAGCACCGAGGAAGAAGGAGAAGAAACTAAAAAGAAGAGAAGGGAAAGGAAGAGAATGGAAAGGAAGACAACTGAAAATCCAGCATAGTATACATGCATATGCAGTATGAGTTTCTGATTTGTGTTTGGATTATAAATACATGTGTTATATGTTTTAGTTGGAACTAAATGCATTAAATTAAAACTTAACAGAAACTGAAAGTGTTACATTCACTTTTGATTTGGTTATAAGAATGTTTTACTGTGGTTATTTGTACTTCATGTAACAAGAATGTTTTTGTTTCACAGTGGCACACAAAGGTTTTCCTTCAGCAAAAAATGTTGTTGATATTCTTATGGAGATATGCAACCTCAGACATGCAGACCTTGGGCGAGAATTGTCAGTCTGGCACAAGAGAGATTTTATGAACTATATTCGTGGTAAGAATAATAATAAATATCATTATATGAATTTGATGGCAGCATACATAAGTATAAGTGATGTGAGGCAAACTTATTTTCAACAAATTTCTGTTTTAGGCCTTAAGGTTGATTATATGCTTCCAAATGTGCCAACAAGCAAGAGAACATACAAAGTGAACAATATTGTTCGAAGTGCAGTTGATCAGAAGTGAGTATCATACTTAAGTAAACATACTGCTTAGTGCAGGGTCTTTCTTGAAAAATTGTTTGTCACTCAGTCAGTCAAGGTATTCCCTCTTTATATGGAGCCCAAAGGTTCGTCACTGTATTGTCAGAGTCTCACTGTTGGGCATTGTCTTGTGTAATTTGAATTTAGAATGTACCTAAACACCATTTCTTTAAGATCAGTTTTTTCCTCTTGTCTGCATCCTGGTCTCTTAAGTGATTAACCAATTTAATGGTAGTTACAACACCTGTTTTACTGTTTGGAGATTCTGGGTTCAAATCTTACTTTCCTATTTGAGATTTTTTCAGTTCTTCCAGGCAAATGGTGTTAAAATACCTTCATACAAAATACAACATCATAGGGACCCATTTGATACCTAACATTGTGTTGCTGTTTCCCCTTTGGCCTTTGAAGCATGACCATCTGACAGTCTACTCAAAATACATACATAGACAAATAAACACTAATATATTATACATTTCAAGTGAGTTAGAAGCAGTCTTAGTTTGGGGAAACATTTCATACCAGTACAGTGTAGAAGGAGCTGTTCATTTCTTGGATTAGTAGACATTGAATCTTGTGCTTGGAGAGTGAGGTTGAAATACTACAGATGCTTTTAAAAGATACAGAGAAAAGTATCCTAATTGTAGAGAGCCGGATCGTACTATGGTACAAAAATGAAATCTGAATTTTTAATAGACTCCCAAACCTCCCTCATGCCACTTGAGTCAAGGTCGCCCTTGTTTCTAGGCTGTTGCTTATGACAGTTGTGCAAAAACTGTGCAGGTGTGAGCATAATGTATTCATGAGCAGAATGTGTGTTCATTCTCAAAGATTACTTTGCATAAAAATCATTTGATGCTGTTTGTGAAGCATGTAGCAATGCATATCCTAACAAGAAAATTCTGAATAAGACATCCAATACAGTGACTGGTAACAAAATTTTGGGACAACAGAAAACATGTCTTGTTGCCCTCGGTGGTCTAGTGGTAGCATGCTGGCCACTGGACCGAAGGCTTGTGGGTTCAAAGCTGGCCAAGGTTGATGGTTTTTAAGGGTGATAAAAATACATAGTACGACTTCCTCTGGAGGGGAAGTAAATCCGGTGGTACCATATCACAGATTTACGACATGTAAAAGAACCTTACGAGCATGAATGAGATGTTTTGTAAGCAAAATTCAGCAACTGTTTCTCACCCATGTCTCTGGTAGAGGCCTTGTGATGGGCTGATCACACATCCAAGTAGTCCTTCCCAAATGTCTAAAAAATAGATCAGAAACCTCCAAAAGGAGGCCTCTATGCTCCATGTAGGAGTGAAAAGGGCATAAGAAGAAGAAGGAAACATGTCTGGCATTGGACAGTGTTGACAGGTAAGATGTTTCATGTTGTTGAAGAAACATCAGAAACAAGTTGTTTTGTTATTCACACGCATATGTACATGAGTTGTAGATAGGTTTGCATTTTGAATGGAAGAAACTGTGTGCAGATAAATTTGGATGTGAGAGGTGGTTGCTGCAGAATTTTGTATAAACATATTGTGTACTTTTCCTTTGTGAAGGTTTGAGTTGGATAGTGGCAGATCAATATCAGTTGCAGAATACTTTGCCCAAGAGAAGAAGATACGGCTTTCGTTTCCTCATCTCCCATGTCTTCATGTTGGCTCACTGCAGAGGCCCAAACCAATTTATGTTCCAGCAGAAGTAAGTAAAGCATAATTATTTTCATATCATAGTGTTAATATGCACTGTTGCTAGTCACTTTACTGTAGTTTTTAGTATTGGCTTTATAACATCCTACTTTGTTATTTTTCTGCATTGATGATAACTGCGCTTAGGAATATTGGACAAAGATTTCATCATTATGTCGAACTGTACCTTTTATAGGATGGAAGTAACCTTGGACACACACAGAGGGCTCCTCTCCTCCTAACTTCCTCGTGAGGAAGTTAGGAGGAGACTAAAATCCGGAAATGCTTGCTACTTCTCGGTTCAAAATATTTTGCCTTCCCGTCTGATTTCTAATGCTACGTTTACACGGCGAGAGTTGAGAGCGGCAGTTGGTCTCAAGTCCGGTATATGGAGAGAGGTATCGGAGGGTGTTCAGACGTTGAGAGAATGTTGCTACTGTCAGCCTGAGAGGTTCTCTCAATTGAGCGAAATATATCTCTAAATGTCGAGCTTCTCTCATGACCATTTACACGGTGAGGCACTGAGAGTGGATATAATGAGACATAACGGAACTCTACATGGAGTTGACAATGAACTGGAGCCGCCATAGGTCAGTGTGTTCTTAATGGCAGACGAACAACAGCGTGTTGCGGTAATTTTAATTCTCTTGAAGAGGAGAAGACAGAACAATTTGGGTAAAGCCCTGGATTTCACGGTGTAGTAGTCATGGGGCATATTCGTGCCTTGTCCGGGAGTTGTGGGTGGAAGATCCCATCTAGTTACGAAGTTTACTAAGAATGTCATCAACAGATATAGAAGAAATAGTAACATACTTCTCTCAAGAAACTTCATATTTTTGATGTACGGCCATTGCGATCTGAATGTGTCTGCTGCACCATGACCTGACACCTATAGCAGTGCATGCAAACTCCGTGATTATATTACACATTCCATTATTACATTAATAAAAATGAAAGTACACTTACCAGTGGGTTATGCAGTTTCCTTTGCACTTCGTTTACTATCGTTTGAAACCTGGCTGTCATCCCTCATACATTTTATTTATTTAAATCCTTGTCTCTGTGTGATTTTTCAAAAACATTCCACAGACATGTTGTCGATTTGTCCTCCTCAATCAAACGTTTCGTTTCTTCGGCAGTCCACATCTTCGTTCTCCTTGCATCCTCCATTTCTGCTCTCATAAGAGTGAATAAAAGTTCAGCTGTGTTGAACTTCGTAGAGCACCACTATTCAGAGTTTAGTCTCAATCGCTGTATGGTTTACAGGATAAACAGCTGACCTCAGCTATATCCCCTCTCTTTTCTTTTTTTAGACTTTAGACTAAGGAAAATACCTGCTCTCCTGACCATTTACATGCAGCTACCTGACCATAATCCCTAACAGTATTCTATAAACCCTCCTTACCTGAAAATTAAAGTATACAAAACAATAATTTTGCCTGTTGTTTTGTATGGGTGCGAAACATGGTCTCTCACTCTGAGGGAGGAACATAGATTGCAGGGTGTTGAGGATATTCCGGCCTAGGAGAGAAGAAGATGGGGTCTGGAGAAAATATATAATGATGAACTTAAAAATTTATACTCCTCCCCCAGTATTGTCAGTGTGATTATGTTGAGAAGAATGAGATGGGTGGGGCATGTCATGCTCATGGATGGGACAAGAGGTGTGCACTGGGTATTGGTTGGGAAGCCTGAGGGGAAGAGACCGCTGGGGAGACCTAGATGTAGATGGGAGAATAATGTTAGGTGGGATCTATGGGAGATAGGAGTTGAAGGAGACTGGATTTTGTTGACCCAGGACAGGGACTGGTGGAGGGCTTTGCTGATGAACCTTTGGGTTCAGTAAGCCGTCTAGTTTGTTAGTTAGTGATTGAAACAGGCTATCTATAAAAAGTCTTGGGTATCAGTCACTTGAGATTCGAAGTTCTCATGATGATGAAAATGTTGATTGTGGTCTTGTGAGTTGTGATGTCATGTAGTTGTACAGAGAGTTAAAAATGCTTCAGACGAACATCATCACTTTAACCCCAAAGATGGAGAGGATGCATTCCTCCAAAACATTGGTGACCACCTATAAGACTACACAACATCACAACCTAGAAGACTGCATTTTACTCAAGTATCATTCATTTTTGTATTAAAAAAGAAAAGCAGCAAATTAAAATATCGTGACCATATATTATTAAGTAGGTTTTGAGGTTTTCACAGTGGTAAGTAAGTCTTCTGGGTTATAGTGCTGTGTAGTCTGGTAGAAGTTTACTGGCATTTCAGAGGTCATTGCTGCCTTCATCATCAGGGCAATGCAGCAAAGACCTCTGAAACATAGACAGCATGGCACTACAACCCAGAAAACAGCCATTTTCATATAGTGGTGATTTAAAAAGAGACAAGTCATATAGTAAAATGTCCAGCAAATGTAGGCAGTATATAGTTTTTACAGTTGTTTTTACTGTAAATTGGCACATTCCCACAAAACATAACGTTTATGTAATTTTTTGTCATTTTTCTGCCATGCATATTTAATTATGTTCCAAATTTGCTGTGGAGCAGCAGTGCTGGTACCTTTTGCAGAGCTGTGGTGCATTGCTACCACGTGTTGTTGGATTATTCTAGCCGTGTTGTACTGTGGCCACCTAATGCTAGGACCCTTGGTTACCCCTCAGCATTACTATGAGATCACCCTTTGGTAGGCTGCCACCATCCTTGCCATTAGCACTTTCCTAGACTCTGTCTTTGATAGTGCCTTCAGGAGGGGAAAATCAACATATGGGGTAATTTTTGTAATGTAGCCATTCTGGTCTCTTGGTATGTGAGGTAAGATGCCTGATTTGGGCTGTAGGGAGGGTGGGGGATACACTGAACACCTTTACTTCTAAAAATTTGAATGACAATATTTGCAACGTGTGGTCTGGCATTGTCATGATGAAGCATCCAGTGTCCAACAAGCTCCGGTCATTTTCTTCTGCTGTAGTCCATGAGGGTTTTGAGAACTGAACAGTAGTAAGCTCCAGTGATAGTTGTTTCAGGTGGTACTGTTTGCATGTAAATCATTCCATAAGACACTATTGCCAGAACAGCAACTACAGATTGAGACATGAGGTATTTTTGGTCTTAGTGAGCTTGTGGAGACCCACTGGGTGCTTTGCTGCTTACTCTCAGGATTATACAGCCTAATCCATGTTTCATTACCTGTTAAAATGTTTTGTAACTACTTGTTTCACGGTTCTGCAGTGCAAGATTTCCACAGCTGGTAGACTTCAGCATGGTTCACTTGTTGCCTGGGTGTCAGCAGTTGAGGAATCCATCTCACACGGATACAGGACATGATCATATGATCGATCCTTCATGATAGCGTGTACACTCCATACATATATTTTGAGCATCAGACAACTTTCTAATGTTAACTCATTGATCTTCATGCTCTACAACAGAGGTGATATTCATAGTCACATCGTTAATTACAGTTCAAGGAGCTCCCTGCTCACCCAGTTTCTTGGACAACTCCCATTCTTCTTTGAATTTTTTGAACCATGAAAGTGTTGTTGATTGAGGGAAAACATCTTCCCAGTAAGCCTCTTTTAACAAATTGTATACTTGACTTGCAGTTTTTTATGTGGTAACATAATTTAAGTGCAGCACATTCTACTTTAACATCCATCATGACGGA
Organism: Zootermopsis nevadensis; assembly: GCF_000696155.1. Next base: position 266,596 of record NW_019060399.1, on the reverse strand, counting down.
TGTGTGACTTTGGAGGTGAGACAGGCATAGCTTGTAATCAGGGTCACAGCATAAGCACAACTAAACACACAGCAAACTGTAACTGCATATGCTGATTCACACCTGTCAGTGTGACCAACCACTGTAAATGAAAGTTCCATCAAGACTTGCAAACACTTTACAAAAATCATTCTCAGTCTTTGTTGAACATCCCTTGTGTATTGTAAGGATAATGGTATCAACAAGAGTGAATGATGTGAAGGAGAACAAAGATTGTCTCCATATGTCTCCACTAATGTCAGTGAGATTTGGCTCCTAGCCCTGTATTTCTGTGCTGCTAAGTGATGTTAATTCCATAAGGTGTGTTTATAGCTCTTCTTTTTACACATGGCAGGCCAGTTCCAGAATTCACTTACTGGTGAAACAGCTCAGTTACCAACATACTGCAAAGTCCAAGATTTGTTCTCTTTGGCTGATAGGTGGCACGATCTTCACTAATTGTATTACTGATTGAATCTTACAGCAGTCATGCTTGTGTTCTATCTGTGATGCGAGCATTATCTGGTGTGTGATGCTGAAATCTCTTAATTCTGTCACTATTTTACATGTTGCTAAATCTTATGGCTGCTGGGACATACCAGTGTCCGTTCCTTTTAGTGACAATATCACACTTCACTTGTTAGTAATTGTGTGTTGCATTTAGGAGTGACAGGTTTGATTCTTGGCTCGGAGGGTCATATTCTTGTTTGACTGCTTTACCTCATTTCCACCATGCAAATGTTGGATAGTAGTTTGTGATATGCCAGAACAATTTTTTCCTGCAGCCTTCTGAATTCTTTATTCACAACAATACTAACATTTAGTGCTGTATGATCTGTGTTGTTGAAAGAGTATTGTTAAATAAACTTTAAAAAACAAAGTAAGCTTTAGATGAGAATTTATAAAAATGTCAAGTATGGTTTTACAAGTGAGTAGCAAATGGTATTTTCCAAAATTGTATGTTAATGTGATGTATTTGTTACAAAATTTATTGTATTTGTTTTCAGTTATGCTGTGTGACGAAAGGGCAAGTGATAAACAGAAAAATGGATGAGACACAAACATCTAACATGATAAAGCAAGCTGCAACTAGTACTGATGTCAGGAAACGCAAAATCCAAGAAGCAGTATGTTTCAGTAGTTTAATCCAATAATTAATATTTTCACTTATGACACCCCACCACATCCATTTTATTTTGTTTGAATTTTAAAACTGTTGGACATGCTTCTGTGACTATTAGCTAGCCTTGCTATATCTGTGTGTCAGTCTGCATGGAACATCTTGGGGGAATCCCCATGCAATCACCCAGCCAGACATGTGCTGTATACCACTGCCCTTGTGAGTTTTATAAATCCCAGATAACTCCGAAATCGCTGGTACTGTTCAAAGGTTAAAGGTCAAATTCTGGTAAACATGCCAGAATTGTTATGCAGTGCATACTTTTCCAAACTTGTTTAATTTAAAGGTTACTGGTATTATTGGACTGAGTGATATTGTAGCAGAATATGATTTGAATGATTTCTTCTCCATCTCTTCACAGTGACCAATTTAAGGCCCACATGATGCTGTTCTATTAAAATTTGCACCTAATGGTAGTTCTTTTTCTTCATTCAATTACACACAGAAATACTAAATTTCTGAAATGTTTCACTATTACTAGTGTCTTGACATACCTGATAACCATTAATTTAAAATTAACAAGAAATGCAGTTTGCAAGAATGAAGAAACCTTTGTATGAAATCTGTCGTAATTCAGTGTGGTCTGTGTTATCATATGTCACGTGATTTATTGTACCCGTATTGATGGGGATAGTTATTGTAAACATGAAAAAAATAACTTTTAAAATGAATAATATTAGTTACATATAAATGTTGAGTATTAACATTGAATCAGTTCTTAACAGTTGCCACTGACGGTCATAATGCGATATTTAAGCATCACGTTGAGGTAGTATTTTAACAACATAATAAATGTGCATCCAAGTACACACATACATAGCAATGATATATGATTACTGCTCAAGATAAATGTAAGATGACTTTCAGAATTTATTTTAATTTTGTATAATGTTTTAATGTGGATAATAACAAACATGCAACATTGACTATTCAGTTAATACACCAAAATAATGTAAAATTATAATTTGTGTAAAAAGTCAAGGGGCCAGATGATGGACTAAAGAGTTTGAAACATGCTGCCAAAAATTGTAAAATAAAATAAGTGTGAAGTTATAACGTTTGTACAACTTTTTGAGTGGACAGAGACAGTATGATATTGTCATTGTTACAATTATAAGTTAACTGTCCATTCACATTTTTCAGATTCTGTCTGTTTCAAAATTTGTGTGAACATGGAGTGTGTATGTGAGAACATTTAGAAATAATGATTTTGGTTCCAGGATCATTCTCTTAGTTTGAACAGTGAGAAAGTAATTGGGTTAAGGGTTAATGTCTAAAGTATATTGTGTCATAACAGAATGTACCTGAAAAGCAGAACCACAGTTTGAGAAATATAAAACTGTATTAAACTCATACAAGTATGATGGTAACAGTTGTAAAATTCAAACAGTTTCAGTATTTGAAATATTTTCTGTAGATGCACAAGTTTCAAATTCTCAAGATGCCATTATCTGTTTTCTCACAATATTTTGTGTCTACAATTTTTCTTTATTTACAAATATAAGACCCCACACACACACACTAAAAACAGAAGCAAAGAAAGTTTTGTGGTTGAGTAAATGTAGTATTATGCTTGGGATGCAGAGGGTGAGAGCACCAAAATTATCATTTGAAAGAAGCCTTTTTGTTCCAATGACAGATATTTGTGTTCAATTATACACAAAGCCAGTGATCATATTAACCGTACTATTTCAGATGAATGCACTGAGATTCAATGAAGACCCGTGTCTGAAAGAGTTTGGTCTCTCTGTCAGTGATCGATTTGAAAAAGTAGGAGCTCGTATATTGGATCCGCCACAATTGGAGTATAATCCTAACGTAAGTATTTTGGAATGCTGTAAAGACATTTGTCAAAGAACAGGCTACTACAGCTCTTAATAATGACATTTTTATGAGGAAAGATTACATGCATACATGTAATAGTATTCTGGCTTCTGGTGAGATACATTGCAACAGCTACACATGCTATAGTTATTGTATGAACTCCCATCTTGCATTCTGTTCTTTACTTGGAAGCCAGCTGTCCAGACTTTGATCTTTTCTGTTTCTCACTTCTTCTAGGAAAATATAAGGAAAATGCATTTTCCATTACTGTTGTGTTCATGTTGTTTCCAGTTTGTCATCTGGTATGATTATCCAATTTGATGCTTCATACGCACCCACTTTGCAGTTTGATGTCTGTAGAGAAATTAGTTTTGCAGGAATATATTTGTATCTGTAATAAATGAACACCAAGAACAGTGAAATATTCAAAATTGTAAAAAGTGCATTTGGAAAATGTATTTTTCACTGTAGTACATGTGCTTTTTTATTTTGGTTGTCTCTTGCAGGCTTCTAGGTTTGTGCATCACAATTTGCTGTAGCACAGGTTTAGAATGGACTATGTAAAGTAAAAACTGGGGATAATTAAAATGTAGAATTGCACTATACATGTTCCACAAGAAACATTCCAAAGTTCCTTGATCATTATTATTGCAGAATAAGAGAAATGTTTGTCCAGTGAAGGGTGTTTGGAGACCAGAGGCATTTTTAAGGAGTAACAAATTGACTCATTGGATTATACTGAACTTAAATAGATTTACAAGAGAAGATGATCTGAGGTGAGTGAATGCTGTAACAAAAGAATTGTGCATTATTATATAATTTTCAGTTTGAAGAAAATGCTAAGAGCCTCTTATAAATAGGAAGAATTGTTTTTGGCTCAGTACACTTTCACAGTTAGGCCATGTAGGCAGTTGTATTTTTGATCATGGACTGTTAAATTTATGCACCCAAGTCTTTGATCACAAAGTTGTGGGAGAAGTTGTGTGAAGTATTCAATTAAGTATGGTATAACCTTGTCACCCTTGGTGGACTAGTGGTTAGCATGCTCACCACTGACACAAGGTTCGTGGGTTCAAACATGACCGAAAATGATGGATTTTTAAGGGCGATAAAAATCCATAGGACAGCTTCCTTCAGAGGGGGTAGTAACGCTGGCGAGATGTTTCGTAAGCAAAATTCAGTGGCCATTTCTCACCCAAGTCTCCTGATTCACTACTAGATGGCTGTGGCAGTCAAAATCATGATTGAATAGAAATTGTGCAGTCAGTGGGCTGGTCACTCACTACTCACAAACGCACATATCAAAAGACCAAGGACACCTTCAGAAGGAGGCCCTATGCTCTGGAAAAGAGCGATAGGAAATAAAAGAAAAAGAAGAATGGTATAACCTTCATTCTTATCTGTAGAATATTGAATCCTCTTAACATTGTGAAGTCTTAGTCTTTTATATTTATGTCACAGGCGTTTTGCAATGGAAATGCAGAATATGGGAAAATCTTTGGGGATGATCATTCATCCTCCTTCAACCCCAGTGAGTATGGAGCCACCAAAGAAAAATACACACGAACTAATGGCGTTCTTTAAATCATTGAAGAATGATAAAGTTCAGCTTGTGGTTGTTGTGGTGCCTGATAAAGGAGATTGCTATGGTAAGAGGTTATATACTTACAAAGTTACATTGTGTTTTTAGTAACTAAGTAGCCCACATTTATTATTGGTTTCCAATCTTGGACTATATTACTTGTTGCATTGTATCCAATGAACATTGAAATTGAAATAGCCATGAAAACAACAGTGAGTTTGATAGGTACTACAGATTGCCATCATTGACATTAAACAAATTCATAATTTTATTAATGTGCAATTAATTAGTCATTGTTTTATCATTTGAAAGATTTTTACTCCTTGGTATGCATTTTGAAAACTCACTCTAGTTAAACATTGTCAGGTTGTATACTCCTTTTTATTCCTGCCTCTTACACAAGTGAAAAAGCATATGGTATCATGTAAGAAAACTGATCATATAAATTAATTCTGATTCAAAATCTGAGTGCAAGCATTTCACATCACATCACTAAGCATTGCTTAGTGTATGTTGGCAACCCTGGTGTTTAAAGGTTGTGTGTCATAAACACATGCAACTAATATAGAGTAAGCAAACCAACAACTATTAACACTATAATAAGACACTATTGCCATACGTGTTTCGACCTCAAGAGGTCATCATCAGTAGCATCAGGGAAATTTCCTTGAGGTTTAAACGTGTATGGCAATAGTGTCTTATTATAATGTTAATAGTTGTTGGTTTGCTTACTCTATATTCTAATACACTACATGGTATGCAAAGTTTTAACATGCAAGTAAGTAAGGAGCTAGTCATAATCTGTGCAGATTTGAGGCTGTTTGTGTGTTGTGTTGGCTTTGTTGCTTTATTAACACCCCCCCCAACACACACACATGTAAACATATATAAAGTGATCTTCAGGCAACTAATATGGAGGAATTGCACCATCATGACTGTGTGAATTTTCTTGTCTGGTTTTGTCATGTGTGTGGCCATTGTGCAGCATTGTCACAACAGTCTGCAACAAAGATTGTAAAACAACCTTATTTTCTTTATCATAATTGCCAAATAAATTAATTGAATTGAATTGAATTTTAGAAATCAAGGTAAAAGTTGGACTTCACATTTATGCTGCACTAATAAAAGGGTTATGTACGAGGGTCGCTCATTAAATAAATCCCCACATTTTTTTTCTCAGCCAATAATGAAGATAGAAAAGTGTACTTTTACGTGCTTGAGATTTGATGTTTCCCGCGTTCGTGTACGTAGTTTCAAATGATTCCAACCGATCGCGGAGCTGTAGTGAACTGTTAAAATGGCGTCTGTGAACGACTCTCGTTACAAGCAACGAGCTGTAATTGAATTCCTTGTTGCTGAAAAAGAAACGGTGGTGAACATTCATAAACGTTTGTGTGCTGTGTATGGAAGCTGTGCAGTCGATAGGAGCACCGTTGGTCGCTGGGCTAAGAGAGTTAAAGCTTCAGGAAGTGAAGAAACCGAACTCCGTGATCTGCCGCACTCTGGACGTCCTGCCACAGCCACCACTCCAGACATGTTGAACCGCGCGGATGCCATTATTCATGAGGATCGGCGCATCACAACTCGACAATTGGCCCAACAGCTTTCAGTCAGCATTAGAAATGTGATTGCAATTATCCGGGCTCTCGCATATTCGAAGGTGTGCACAAGATGGGTTCCATGAAGTCTCACAGCAGACCACAGGATTCAAAGGAAAACAATTTCTTCTGAAATGTTGGAGCA
>NW_019060399.1:229467-260211 GCF_000696155.1 Zootermopsis nevadensis | reverse complement strand
AGGACATGGCTACGTGCACAGGACAAGAGCTGGTACCGGCAAGGCATGCATGCACTTGTTCCACGCTGGTGTAAAACCGTACAAGTTGATGGGGACTGTGTGGAAAAATAGTATGTGTAAAGGAAACATTGATTTATATTGTCACTAAATTTCAGTCATCTTGAATAAATAAATTCTGAAGAAAAAATGTGGGGCATTATTTAATGAGCGACCCTCGTACAAACTGCATATTTTGATGTTGGAACACTTATGATATGTTGCAGCTAAGGTGAAGCAAGTAGCAGAATTGAATGTTGGAATATTGACTCAGTGTGTGAAGGGAAGAACAATGCAACGTATGAATGCTGCCACATGTTCGAACATTCTGTTGAAGGTCAACTCCAAGCTGAATGGTATAAACCACTCTTTGGCTTCAGTATCAAGGTGATCAGTTGTGCAATAAGTCTTCATGTTCTTAGAGCAGTTTGTAGTAAATTTTCTTTCCATTCATGAGTGATAACACATTGTTGTAGCAGTGATAATGCGACTGGCTTGGTAGTGAAGCGTTATTTGTTTACTCGGCATTGTTGTGTTCCACAACAATGCCGAGTTTGTTTATAGTTGACATTGTTGATGACGTAATTTCTTGAAGACAACGAGGAATCACAAATTTTTATAGTAGATCATGAGTGATAACACATTGTTGTAGTTGACTAGTTTTCTGACATTCTGGAGAATCTGTCTTTCTCCATTTCCAAGACAAAGTGATTGATAAGCAACTTGATGCTGATATTTGTAGTTCATTCATCTGTTTCACTAACTTTCTCCAGAAGCAATTTGAGAATAATGGCCCTGAAAAGGAACTAGAATTCTTATTTGCTTTCCTGCTGGTCACACATTCACCAGTCAGAATGTATTGATTTCCCAATGCTTCCTGTCCCTTATCTATAATATTGGTGCTGTGACATATTCAGTCACTGTGTTTGAACATGGAAACAGCCAGATTATTTGAAACCTCAGAATATCAACCCACCACAACAGTAATATCACCCAAAATTGGAATGGTAGCAGTCTTTAATTTTGTGTTTATAATTGGTTTTTCATTTTGTTTCTTAAGAAGTTGTTCATTGCCTTCATTCTTCCTCACATAAAATGTTTGTAGTTCTCCCTTTTTTTATTCTTGTTAACATGACTCCAAGCCAGATTTCACTCCCAGCCTTGGCTGTATATTAATTTGATAACGTCACATTACAATAATATCTTTTCACATCATTTTTCGCATTACTCTTTATATTTGTTAACTTATAAATGCTTCCTTGTATTATTATGTAGGATATTTTAAGAATTTGTATGGTATTTTTTGCCTTTCAATGTTGGGCATTGAATTGTGGGAATTGTGTACTTAACCAATTGTAAAACATCCTCCTCTTAAGCATATTACACCACTCCATGTTTGTATTCTCTTTGTATGGATAGTTGAAATTAGTTTCTAGCTTCTGACGACATTACAGAGGTTAGCATCGATAACCATGACATTACCATCAACATTGTGAGATATTTTGCTGTTATAAAATATGATTTGCTTCATATACATTCAATTTTCTTTTTATTTATTTTTGAGTGTCCTGTTCAGTATTAAGCGTAAATAGTTGAGGTCCTTAGAATACATATTACAGTACTGAGATTTGAATGTACAGAGGTCATTTGGAAATGATTAGGACTTGCCTGGGATACAGGATGAGAGATGATGACAACCACACAGTCTCACTTTAGCATACTCCACATACACCCTGCTGAGAACAATATACCACTGCCATCTTTCTGGTAATTTCTTGATAGATGCAGCAAACTAATCTTTCGGGATGGTACACATTGACTTGCAGACACTGTCTGCAAGTCATCTTTGTTCAGCAGCTGGTATGGGTTCTGGCATTGTCATGTAGCAGCAACATTTTCTCTGCCCATTCATCTTTCTGTCATTGTTGGATTTTCAGACAAAATATGTAAGCCACCTATTCTCTAATTGTGATTTCTAAAGCAATGTCTGTTAAGTGTGTACTATCCCAAAAAACTTGTTTGCTGCATCTGCCAGAAAGATGGCAGTGGTGCATTGACTTCAGTAAGGGGTATGTAGAATGTGATTGTGTGGCTGTCTTCATCAATTCTTAGCTTGCATTTGAGTCAAGTTCAAATCATATCTGGACAACCCTCATATTTTTAGTAGTACACATCTGTAGTGAACATATTATGCTAGCAGCAGTGAAATGACAACACAATTTTGTGTTTTATTAATTGGAAACTTTGTTGCAAATTAAAGTTTCAAGAATCACTGTGTTCTGTTATTAGGCCACCATGTTTGAAAAAACCTATCATGATAGTAGGAGCTGATGTGACTCATCCATCACCTGACCAGACTGACATTCCTTCAGTTGCTGCGGTGAGTATATTGTGCTCTGAAGTTGTTTGCAGTTTTAATGTTGTAATTTTTGTAAATATTTTTAATTTATGTGATTTCTGTACATCTTATTGTCTACTTCAGAAACTATTACCATGTCATCATATTTTCACAACACATGTATATGTGTGTGTGTGTGTGTGTGTTAATGCCATAGACGTCTTCAGATTCCCAGCTGCCGTTTTCTCCATCCATCGTCTTTCTCCTGTTTGTTTTTGCCATTTCATCCTGGGTTCCTTTCATCCATTCCACTCTTGGTTTTACTCTATTCTCCCTTTCTGGTGACATCTGCTTGAGTACTTGTTTAGGCCATCTGTTATCTGCTATATAATCAAGATAAATAAAATAGCCATTTTTTCATTTGCCTTATATACTTGCAAAATGTGATATCTTACTTTGAGATGACAACATACTGTATTTACACAGCTGTAAATTGAAAGTTTATTTTTATTAACAAATGTGGGGTCAAATTCATGAATGAAGGTAAATATGGGGAGGGAAAGAAAGAAAGAAAAACACACCTCTCAGTTTCTGTGGAATCTCAAAATTTGTGCATCCATAGAATGTTGTATCTATGCGAATGTAATTCAGAAACAGTATTCGTTGGATATTTGTTACCGTTACACTAGTTCTGTATTTTTGTACCTGTGCTTTTCCTTTTGAATTGCATTTGTAATGATGCTGCCATCAGATCCAAGTGGAAGAAATTATTGATACAGAGATTCCTTTATCCTGTTGAACTGCGTGTTATTCCAATTTTAATCTATGGCTGTTAGGTATGCAGAAAATACCAATAAGTACATGAAGAATGGCATTACTGGGGTTTTTGAGTTTATTGGAACAAATACAGCAACCATGGAGATAGATAGATAGATGGATATATATATATATATATATATATATATACACACACACACACACACACACACACATATTTTTGATCCAGGAACACGCACACAAAGTTTGTAAACATACTTTTGACTCACTCTGTATGTGTGTGTGCATATCATCATCAATAACTTTACAGATTAGGCCTTTGGGCCTGTTCCATCTCCTCGGGTTAATAATAGCTGGTCCTTCCATTTATTTGGTTGTCTGATGTTCCTTCTTCCTGATGGTTCATAGAGCAGTAGTCTGTGTGGAGGCATTCTGGTCACGTGTTCATACCAATTTTTCCTATATGTGCTGATAATACTGGTGATATATATATATAAAATATTTTATGGCCCTGAATGACCTCTTATGAAGAGATGGCAGGGGGGGAGGGTCATGTGTGTACCTAAGACTTTTGCCCCAAATTTTATGCTTGTTTTTTATAAAAAATGTTCACTGTGAAGGGGATTGTCTTGTATCTGCACTTATCTTACGGTAGGATAAATACAGTAAATTACAAGTGTTTGAAAACAAAATTATAAGGAAATATTTGGATGTGCAAGTAACGTAAGCAGGCAAAAGTCAGTGTAGTTTACTTATTTGGTGACAGATGCATTATATTTTTATGAAAGATATGTGGTACTCTTGAAGCATTATTTTTGAGTACTTTGTTTACAAGATATCTCCTTAAAACTGATAGTATTCCAGAGTGTTTTCATTCCTGACTTACAGAAAAGCATGATTATTATCATGCATGATCTTGCTTTTTTATTAATGTAATTGACACTGATGTTGAATGTAATAGGTAACTGCCAGCCATGACCCAAAGGCTTTCCAGTACAATATCCAGGTTAGATTACAACCTCCAAGGGTAGAGATCATTGAAGACCTGGAAGATATCATGAAAAAGCAACTTTTATTCTTTCACAAAGCCACTCAATACAAACCACAGGCGATAATATTCTTTCGAGACGGTGTAAGTGAAGGGCAGTTTGCACAGGTAAGCACAATTTGAAACAAAGTATAGAAACTAATGTGTATGGAAGAACATTGCAGTATATTGAGTTCTTTTGTTGCTTTACATTGTTTGGGCTGGATAACATGGCACTTCCTGGTAGGTTCAGATTTTGTGTGTTCTTCACACTCTATTGAGTAAAGAGCACCTTATGCCCATCAGTCTGTCAGTAACACTTTTGAAGGGGTATTTAACCTGCATGACAGGTCAGTGTATCTACAGGGGGACTCAATGTGGATGAGGGGGTTTCTGCAGGGATTCTCAACATGTGTGGCTGGTGGTAGGGGGGTTATAGTTCCTGTGGGTACTAAGTGTGCATGACCTGAGATGACAGTGCAAGAATGACCTAGGATGCAATATGACCTTTGATCACATCAGTGCAACAACAACCAATATGACAAGGTGTGGGAGGCAATTTTTTCACACAAAAAAGCTTTGGTAAATTTAGAAGTTTATTCATATTCCATCTACTGATATTGTCAGTTTTTGTAATATATTAATTTTTATGTTTTATGAAAAATGGTGCTAATATGCCATACTAATATATCAGCAAATGATTAACGCTGCTGTTAGATCTCCTAGTTTATTATGTCTAAAGCACCCCACATCAAACACCATTTTTATTCATGGGATTTGAAGTTCACAAAGCAGTGAAGCTATTGAAGTTGGTCTTCAGGGTTGTAAGGACATGTGGACTTGTAGGCATATATGCCATGTGAACTTATGGATAGAAACCTACAAGACCACACAGTATTACAACCCAGAAGACAAACAGTGACACTATTTTAATTGTTTCCTAATAACTTGAACTGTATATTTGGAGGCCTCACACCAGATCTGGACAGGTGGCAAAGAGAACAAGATTAGAAAGGTGTACTCTTTGCAACACATTGACATTTCAAATGTGTTCTTCATGCCACATCACATACTAATAGTGGCATCTTTCTTTCTAGAAGAATCACACTTACTCCACTGGAGCAGTGATATTACATATAAACTGCATTAGGACACTGTTGTAATTTTTCTGTGTCCCTCATCCTTCACACAGTAATATAACAATGGCCATTGTGTAGTATTGGAGCCAGGATAGCCCAATCAGTATAGTGACTAGCTATGGGCTCCATGACAGTTTCGATCCCTGATGAGGACAGAGGATTTTTCCTCTAGCTTCTACGTCCAGACCGGCTCTGGGTCCCAGTCAGCCACCTATTCAATGGGTACTGGGCTCCTTTCCCGGGGGTAAAGCGTGGTCGGGGCTTGATGTCACCACTCACCCCCATCTAGTGCTGAGGTCAAAAATGAGTAGGAGCTATATACCACCTCTCCCCCCAAGCGACATACGTGGCATGTAGCAGGACTGCTTTACTATTATTGTGTGGTATTAATTCCCATAATATATGTTTAAACACTCCAGTATTCGTGCTTCAAGGACCAGTCATGCAAAAGATTCGCCATTATACTAGTCAGGTTCTGTACTATTAATAGTTGTTATTAACTGAGCTCTTTTACATACCATGGATGTTTGTGTGGTTGTAGTATTTCCAATTTGGATGGAATTTAAGTCAGTGACATGTCAAGATAGCAGACAGTGGAAGAATCTGGAATTGGCAGTGGTGATGGTATTTACAAGATATGATCTATTTACAAATCATTTGATTTTAAGAAATTGGGGGGTATGTATTCTTGATAACAAATTTGTGTTTATGTAACTAATGTACATATATGTAGTTGTTATTGTTCTCTCTGTGTTCCTTTATACTGTAGTCTTTAAATCATTCATGTATGTGGATTAGCTCAGGAAATATTTTTTTCTCAAAAAAGGCAGCTTTTTAAAAAGTGACAGGTCCTTGAAGTATTAAGAGTGAAGAATATAATCTAGTAAACTAAAAATATATGTTCAATAAACAGGTTTTGAATAGTGAGGTGAATGCAATTCGACGTGCTTGTTCGTCGTTGGAACAAGGATACAAACCCAAAGTTACGTTCTTGGTGGTACAGAAACGTCACCACACTCGGTTCTTTCCAAGCCCTGAGGATGCAGATGGAAGAAATAAGAATGTGCCACCTGGTACAGTAGTTGACCGTGAAATTACTCACCCCACAGAAGTGGACTTCTATCTGGTTAGCCATGCCAGCATTCAGGTATGAGAATGTGAAGACTAGCTAAGTCCAGTTCATTAATAACTCTTAACTAACTCACTCACTCACTCTATAACATTAAAATGTTTGTTCATATGATGATAGTTTCTTGGCTGTTAATTTTTTCTTTTTGCTTTTATTGGACCTGTAGGCTTATCATATTTACACGGGTCTTCCATTGGATCCCACCCTGAGCCTGTTAATCCAGTTCACATTTTGCACCTTGTTTATTCAAGATCCATTTTAATATTGTTATTTTCTGACCAAAGCTTTATGTACTTTCCTCATATTTTATATGGGTGCTGCATGACCCATTCTATGTTATGTTTACTGATTTAATGATGTAACAATATTAGGAGAAGAATACAGATTATGATGCTCATTATACACACTACACTATACCGTACTATTCTTTTGTGAGACCGATAACCAGTATAAGAAACACAATAAAAATGTACACAAGTTCCGATATGTGGATAATTGCATATTTTTCTTTGTCTTGGAACTGTGCATTCAGTACTTACCTTCAGTTTCAAGACCTACTCCTAGTGGCATGCTCACTTGATACTTGAGGAAGCGAAAAATCACTTAATATGGTGGAAATCTGTAGAGACACTAACAATAGGGTAGGTAACACTAGCAGTTCCTATAATATAGACATTAATAGAAGGGTAACACTGGCACTTAGTATAGCAGAAATGGACACACTAACAGAAGGATAACACTATAAATTTAACTTTTTCTTCAAGATTTTAATTCCAACTCTTCAGTATGTGACTTTAACTCTTGTGGTGGCTAAATATAATTAAATCCTTTATGTAATCAATCACATTATTGTAGGGGAAAACTCGCAACATTTTGGAGACTGACGTAGGAAGCAGATATATAGTCTGAAACATTGATTGCAGCCAGTTGCTTGAGAGGCTTTTATTGCCTTACACACTTAAATATGAAAGATATGTGTGTAATCCCACAAGGAAAACTAGTCAGATAGTCTTCAAGCTTTTAGGCATTCAGTCATGAATTTGGTTACAGAAAATCTGCCGAGAATACTATTACATATGCAACAAACATGTTATTGTTCTGCATTATTCTGCTAGAGCTACAAACCAACAAGCATGTGCTTCGGATGGGTCCATCTCATACAACCAAAATCAGCCCTTTGCGCAAGTGCCATAACTCCTCGCTTGGCCTCTATATCTTGAATTTTAAGTTAGCATTCAGATGTCTGAAGCTCCACAACTGAAATCTCTTGTCTCAGAATACTAGACTGTTTGCCTTCAAAAGATAATATTGATTGCATATTTCTAATAATCAATTGAAATGTTGTAAGTCTTGAAGCTTTAACTGCAAATTAATGTATTAAAATCTTGGGTAGTAAGCAGCAATTATGATGCCTCTTCCTGATTGGTGAGCTGGTTAATAAGATGTTGGGTCACTGCTCAGATTAACTCCACCTTCTGATGAACAAAATGCCAATTAGGAAGAGGCATTATATTGACAGATTGGTGTATGTTGTAGGTGATTTGTGATCATCCCCCACATTCACCCCATTGAAGACAGAACAGTACATTTGTAACCAATTCTTGATGCAGCCGATCACCTGAGATTTTAATGAAATGAACTTTTACTCTTTTCAGGGTGTTAGTCGTCCTACCAAGTATCGTTTGTTATGGAATGATGACGATGATATGACGGAAGATGAAATTGAAGAAATTACATACTACTTGTGTCATATGTTTTCACGTTGTACACGGAGCGTGTCATACCCAGCACCTACATATTATGCACATCTTGCTGCTTACAGGGCTCGTGTGTATCTGGTGGGCTAAGTATAAAGCACAGTTTCTAAAACCTCAGGAAAGTTATAAACATATGCAGTGTGAAGTAGGTTACTCTAAGACAGATTTTTTGCTCAACATTGTCACCAAATTCACCTTCAAACTTTTACATCAGTTAATTTTATGTTGTTAATACAGTGAATATTTATTTCTGATATCATTATTCATATTACACACCAGCAAGTATAATATTGTTTTATATCTCACTGTGTACTTTAATACCTTATTGTAATGCAAAATGACAGTTAAAAAGACACAGTTACAGCCATTAGCATTCTCGATTCTGGGAACAAGAATTTCTAGGAAGAATGTAGTATGATGCCTGCTTTTCTTAAAATGCTTTGGTTTATGTATGAGGTTAGGAGAAACTTTAAATAACAATTGAAAAATTTTGTCATTCATTTTTGTGCATAATTTCCCTATTGCAGATTCTGACTACACTAATTTACCGGATATATAACCTTAGTACCTTACCTTATGGTCTGTTAAAATGGTACCAAATAGTTATGCTAATAAAATGTTTTTCTTGGTTTTGTCTTACAGAGAGCAGATTAAGCTGTCTAATCTGGCAATGGAGCAAAAGAAGTGTGCTGTCATGGCTGAAATTATTTCTGGTCATCCAATGTTTTTTGTGTAAATAAGCTGGTTTTAAGTTGAATACTGAATTTTTTCCCTTAATTTACATTCTTTTAATGGAAAATATTTGTATGAAACAAGGCAGATTTATATGTAGCTTAGTATCTCATATCTTTATATAAAATTGAAATTGTAGGTACAGTCAAACTCGGTTATAGCAAGATCCAAGGACCTAGGAAAAGTGCATATTATAACCGTTACTCGTTATATACGTTATTGTAGCTATATGTTACTTTGCTCTTACTCACTACTTTTATCACACACACACACACACACAGATATATACTTATAGTTTCTCTCCCTAGGTCTTTTGAGAATTCATAACATTAGGGAACAGATAGAAGAGAGGATTAAGAGATTGGGGAAAAACAAAAAGCTCAATGTCACGTGCACCTTCAGCATAGGACATGCTCTATTCAAACGAGACAGCAGTGTAGCACAATCATTCTGCTCTCCCCCGCCATGTGTAACCATTTACATTACTATACATTTTTTATGATTCCTGAAGCCCCCGTATGCCCTCAGCGCCCCCGCCACACAAGTTCTGCGGGGTTTTCCACTACACCACTGAAACGAGGACTATACTCTTTGTGAGATACTGGGAACGGAAATTGAACCAAGCACACTATGAATGTCAACTGTGAATATCGTTAAAAGGGTTGGAAATTGCTGTTGGCAGGGATGTGGAAAGAGATAAAGGGGAAAATGTCATAAATGGGCAAAGCGATAATAGATCTTAGCTCTTCATGCGGCAGTTCAGCCACTGCTTGTTATAATGGCTTAGAGATTTGCTTGTTTTGCCTGTGAAGCTATCAGCTACCATAATCGCTTTAACTGTGAAATGTTGCTCATAAAATACATCATTTCCAACTGACTCTTCTCTGTTTGCTCGCAATAGCTGATATCTCATTATAACAGAGCTTAAATAAATTGAATTATAAATGAGTTTGACTGTATTTTTAGTCTCATAATAGTATTTTATTAAGAAAATCCTTTTTTACGTTTAAAGTAGTGGAAGTTTACTTTGCCCTTAAGCACCATGGCAGCTTGGTATGTAGGTACTAATAGTAAAGGTGAAGTTGCACCACAGCATGAAGACATGTGGTTCAGTGAAGGTATAGCTGCTTATGTTCTTGGCATTTTATGGAAGTGAGCAGTACCAGTTAGGCAGGGGTCTGGGTGGGTCCCAGTAGCAGATGCAAGAGAGTGGTTAGCCACATGCTGTGGCTGCTTTTGTCTTGGAGAAATAATCCTCTGTAACTTTAGAGCATAGATGGACTGTGAAGCTGGTTTGAACTTCTTGGTAGTATTCTTCTTCCAGGTTATGATGTTATATAAATTTATAGTTAGAGATACAGTCTAAGTCCATCTTCAGGGCTGAAGTTCAGTATTCCATATATTGGTGCTGGGGACTGTTTTCTGGAGCTGAAAAAGCTAAAGTGTGATGTGACTGTACTACTACATTTAGTGTCAAGGTCTCACCGTTTTTTAGTAGCATGGTGCTTAGGTCCACTGAGAACTTTTCTGTTTGTTTTTCTTGTGATGATATAAAGTATCCTTAAATAATAATATGCACACATACGTTTCTGAAAAATGTACCAGAAAGTGTATCAGCTCTGAATTTATGTGCAGCATTGAGTTTGTGTATATGTGTTTGAATTAAACTTGTTGTAAAGTCTATACATGTAAACATTTGTCTGACATGTTTCCTATTCAGAATGGTCTAAAACAAGGAGATGCTTTATTGCCATTGCTTTAAAATAGTCCTTTAGGAAGGTCCAAGAAAACCAGGTGGGACTGAAATTGAATGTAGCATTCCAGCTTTTGGTCTATGCTGATGATTTAAATCTATTGGGGGATAACATAAATGCCATAAAGAGAAACACAAGCTCTGATTGATACTAGTAAGGAGGTTAGTCCAGAGGTAAACAGAGAAAACTAAGTGTGTTGATGTCCATCTTCTGCCTTGTTGTGCCATGTGGTATAGTAGAAGTTTGCCGACGTTTCAGAGGTCCTTGCTGTCTCCATCATCAGGTCGATGAGTAAGCTGCGCAAATGGAAAACGCTTTCCCTTCGCTTGGCAGAAGAATGAGATGGGTGGGACATGTGGCGCGCATGGATGGGGAAAGAAATGTGCACTGTGTATTGATCAGGAAGACTGAAGGGAAGAGCCTGCTGGGAAGACCTAGACATAGATGGGAGGATAATATGTGGGATCTATGGGAGATAGGAGTTGAAGGCAACTGCATTTTGTCCCAGTACAGGGACCGGTGGAGGGCTTTGGTTAATTCAGTGATGAACTTAAGGGATTCTGTAAGCCAGTGGTCCCCAACCTTTTTGTGCCTACAGGCACATTTGAGAGTTTATGAGATCGTGGCGGGCACCAACCAATTAACAAAGCCAAATTTTCTTTTCTCTGGACAAACAAGATATAGATACCAAATAATACACAAAACAACACGACGTTTAATGATGCAATCAAAAATACGTACTTTTTTAAGTACAATTAATATTACTCAAGTGTGATGTTTGGCACTGCATTTCATCGGCCGGGTTTTCAAATTTGGGAGTGTAGGGTGATGTTGCTGCTCGTAAACAATCGTCAAGATGGGCATTAGTAAGTAGAGATCTGTGCTTTGATTTTATAGTGTTCATGGTTGAACGACCTTCATTATTCGCTATAACCTCTTTCCGTATCAATGCGGGCACCCAAAATAAGCCTTGGCGGGCACCGCGTTGGGGAACACTGCTGTAAGCCATCTAGTTAGTTTGAGCCTTGGTATTTGGCACAGATGTCATGTATACAGAGCTGTGGGTAGAAAGCAGAGATGAGTACAAGGTTGCTGCTAGTTACATAACCCGTCTCACTGTAGTGTAGTCTATAGATAACATCGCTGTCGGTGGGAAGAGTTGAAGTAGAGTGAAATTCGAACGGAAGTAAGAATTACATTATATAAGTTTTGCATTGTGTTGGATATATGCATATCGTTTATTTTTTTATTATAAAACGTATTAATAAGTTTCTTCAATAATCCCCAAGGTGTGTGTAACTACGCAATTGGTATGTGCCAAAAATATCGATCGTGGTATTTGTACCTGCTGTTATTCGAATAGTGTTCCTCTATTTTTTTAACGAGACTGAAATAGGTATTAAGGTCACATATCTGACTTATTGTACAGCAAGAAGCATTGTTCGCGATGTCATGATGATGTTGAGATTTCCGGAAATGCCAGTTCGAGCTTTATATATTTATCTAGGAAATGTCTTCATAATTGACTATATGCAACGACGAAACGCGTAGTAAATTAATTGAAACTATGTTTGTAATAAAGTTCTTATGTTTGTACTGTCACATTGAAAATTTCAAGTACCATGCTTTAGCATTTTTATCGAATGAGGTGAAAACGGAAAGAAACTGGCAGTACGTCATTCGGCGAAGTTTTCGCGATGTAAGTTGTGTTGTAAGTTCGGGACTATAAATAAGTTGGATCCAACCCAAAGTATTTGGGCATGGAATGTTTCGCATTGAGTGAATAAGCGCTAAACTTATCCGTGGTCTCTTTCTAAAACATACAGATATACCTTTCATTCACACGTTACAAGAATGAGATTTATCAGAATTCTTAAGGTGTATTTCTTGAAGTTGTTTATGCGTGTAAAAAGTACTAGAAATAGTGCAAAAAGTGTGTATCCTTTATTTTAGAAAACCAAGAACAATAAACATGCATCGTGTTCGGACAGTGTTGAACAATTTGGTTCCTCTGGCACCATTGATTCATAATGCGGCAGGACCAGAACGTTTTGCGTCATGGCTTCTGAGGTCTGGCAAAACATCTTACACAGTGTTGGTGTCAATTACAAGGCATTATAATGCTCCTGTTCAAACAGAACCATTTTTGAACGGTAGCTCATCTGCATACGTTGAAGAAATGTACAATGCTTGGCTGGCAGATCCTAAAAGTGTGCATGTGGTAAGTTCTATATTATTGTTTGTGGTGTAGTGATAGCATTGATACATGTTTTTAGATGTATCAAACAATGCTGATTGCCCATTGTGATTTTCTAGCTGTTCATCCTTTCCTAATATAACTCAGTGACAGCATGCCATGGTACTGTGATGTAGATACCAGCATTTTGGAGAAACATAAAAAATGGAGACATCATTTTTTCCCAAAATGTGACTACCTACAAATTCACATGTTATCACAGCAGAGAACATCATCAACTTCACTGGCCTGAACACTTCAGATCTCACCCCATTCAGCTTTTGTTTTTATAACTATCCAGTAATATTATGTATATATGTTTTTTTACAGCATCTAGACTCTCAAGCCATAATGCTTATTTTTATTCCAGTGACATGTATGGTTCTTATTTTCTGGAAGATTTACTCATGTTTAATGTATCTGCTGTAAATTTAACCCAGTCCACCCTTTCATCCTCTTTATTTAAGGTTTAATATAACACATCATTAATTTATGTTATGTTTGTGTTGGGTTTAATAACAAGACATAAAATAGACAGAGGTTCTTTTCTAGGTAACTTCATGTGGATGCAAAATGTTGGTAAAATACTGCATAATTTGTTCCTGATGAATTAATGCTCATCTTACATCATGGTTTCTCCTATGTAGAACTTCTTGTATATATAATTTTACTTGTACCTACTGTTCTCATTAATGTTTTATACACCTCTTCCCTTCGCTACCACATTCAGACTGGCTCTGGTGTCCACTCATCCTCCTGTCTAGTAGGTATCAGGAAATGTTTCTATAGGGTAAGGCAGCTGGAACCTGAAATTGACTTCTCATCTTTCAGTAAGTGCTGTGATCTAAAATATGTACACATTTACTTCCATGCTTCCAATATTGCTTCATGGTGCGTTTTTTATGGGGCGTATATACCCATTTAGGCACAACATTCCATTGTTTACTTGAGTTTAAACTCCCTTAATATATTAGTAGTTCTGTGAGTATCCCATTGCATATTTACCGACGTTTGTGTTATAGCAGAGCAAGAAACTGATAAGTCACATGGTAAAAATTGACTTCCTTTCATCACCAGAATCTTTTGAGGTGGTAATCCTTCATTTGGTAAAAACTTCTCCTACTTTTATGGAAAGTGAAGGTGTATTAGTGTTCAGAAGAATCCGCTACTGGACCGTCTTGAGTCAGTGGAATATGCGTAGTACACGCCTTCACACTCTGTTTTCTTAAGATTAATTTTATTAGTATTCTAACTATAACTTGGTATCTTCTCTTCTGGTTTTTCTAAATATTTGTGTTCACCTGTCATACCCCTTTGAGTCCTGCATATATTGTGCATCTTATCTTCTTTGATTTGTTCATCCTAGTAATGTTTTGTAAGTAGTACAAATTATGAAGCTTCTCAGTTTGTTTTCTCCACCCTGCTGTTATTTCTTCACTCTGAGATCCACATATTTTCCTGAGCTCTATGTTTTCAGACACCCTCTGTCTATGTTCTTCACATTATGATGCAAGTAATATCTGAGCCAAAGTTAAAATAAATCCTTTGACAGCATTACAGCTGAAACATGCAGATATCAAGGTCAGGATACAGTTGGGATCACTGATCATATAATATCCATTGAGTTCCTAGATAATAGTCTGTGGAATGCTTGACATTATCAGTTCTAGCTTGTTACATTGTGTCATGTGCAAACATTTAGCAACTGTTAGAACTGCATTATCATATGCATGACAAAGTAAACTAGTGACATGATTTAATTAATGGTATAATATTTCAAAGAAGTGATGTAAGCTAAAATATTTAACACATTGATGCAAAAGTTATAAGTATGCACTTGTGTTACTGAATTGTTTGCCTGAGTTGGTAGAATTATACTCCACACTTGAAAATTAAGATAAAAATCTATCATTACAGTAATTTAACTGTCCACCAGTCTTGGGAAGATTTTAATGAAACTTGTTGGGAACATTATTCTACTTTACCTTTGTACTTATTAATTTAATACCACCACTGTGGGCATGTGAACTGGTAAGGTGGGAGTAATCTTAACAGCACTTCATTAATTTGAGGTCCTGAAATTTAGTATGGAACTAATTCCATCTAGCAAAGTCCTTCCTCAGAAGCTAATAGTTGTAGGAATTCCCTGCCTTTTGTTTGGAAAGTGAAAGATCATGACTGTGTTTACAACAGTTCAGCACTGGTCCCTGTTCTCCGCCAGATGAATCTAGTCCACATTCTTCAACACAATTCCAAGATCCATTTTAATACTTTTTCCCATTTATGCATTAGGTTTTCTAAGTGCTGTCTTCCTTTCAGGCTTACTGGCCAAAATCATCTGTGCTGTAGTTCACACCCATGTTATTTTACTTCATTTGATCATCTTTAGTCTCCTGTCATTTCCTTGTATCAGGTTTTCAAAGAATTTTAAAATATACAGCTTTTATTATGATAAATTGTTCTGGAATTTAAAACAACTTTTAGTGACTATGAGTCATTTTTGGAGGATACTTGACACCTATCTAATATGAATTTGTTTATTTAGAATTACCATAGTATTGTTAATGATTTACTGTTGAATATACATCAGAGGTACAACAGCTGTGAATGAAGGCCACATTACATAATGTGAATGCTGTATGTGTACCAGCAGATTACCATATGGTTTCAAGTTCATACCAGTTTCAGTTTTACAAGTATGCCACTTAGCATGCAGTGGGGGCTTTTAGTGCTATTCACTATTGGATGCTAAATCATGATTTTCAGACACTTACATTGCCTGCAGAAATATGACCTATAATACTGTTGTTTTATATACCATTATCACAGAGAAAATTTCATTTGGTATATCTGAAAAGAAGAGAGCCCGTGGAAGACTTAGGTATAAATGGGGGCATGATATGAATGTTGAAGAAATAGTTTGTGAGGTTGTGAATTATATTCATCTGGCTTAGGTTATGACCACTGGAATGAATCTTTTAGGTTTCATGAAAGGTGGGAAATTTTTTTGATTAGCTGTTAAACTATTGGCTTCTAAAGGACACTGCTCCATGAATTTAGTTGTCATTCAACAGTAAAGAAGTTGACAGTATAAAAGTTAGTGAACTTAAAAGTAATGATCTTCAAACTGCAATCTGTTTTCAAATTGTAGACATTGTTTCTTTTTATTGAACCTGCCTGGAAGGTTTTTGTTGAAGGAAATAGGAATTGAATTTGAACACTTTCTTTAGTAGCAGATGATAAACTCAGAAGCACTCTCTCATAGTACTTGTATTTTATAATTTCATTCTTTGCTTTTCTTAATATTTTATAATGTTTAATGTTCATATAATGCCAGTACAGATCTTTTATTACAGAACTAGCTATATTACATATATACTGCACATTCCCATTTTTTCTTTCTTCCTTGGAAATAACAAGAAATGCATACAACATATAGGGGTTGACATCCTGAAGGGAAGAGAACACTTAGGAAACCTAGGAATAGGTAGGATTTTAGTATTAAAATGGATCTTTGTGAAATTATATGTGGAGGTGTAGACTGTGTTTACTGACTCATGATAGAGGCCAGTTGCAGGATTAGTGTGAACACTGATGAAACCAAGGGTTCAATAAAAGAAGGGAATTTCTTGACTAGCCAAATAATTAACTTTTCATAGAAGGCTTGTACCACAATTTGTCAACATTTTAGTATCAGCAGATAGATTAGCAGAGCCAGTCAACAGAATGGTTAAATCACAGAAGACTGTGTAAGTTTGTAATCAATGCGTTGTACATTCTGATGCACCTAAAGTTTCTCATAAACTTTGCTGCAGACATTTCATACTTTTAACCAAAACAGTTTGTAACTTATACTACAAAAAATCAGCATACTTAACATATGCCATCCACCTGATTCTGTTTGATTTGTCACCCCATAAATATTAGGTGAAGAGTAAAAATTGTGAAATACTTGATTTTGTAACCCCTTGTTAGTTCCTGTCTAGGGCTATCAAGTAAATGTTTTCTTCTTCAATTTTGTTACAGTCATGGGACTCATTCTTTCGCAACAGTTCAGCTGGTGCAGCCCCTGGTCAGGCGTATCAACCTCCTCCCTCCCTAGCAGCTCCTGGTCGCAATCAGGTTCCTGTAACAAGTATAGCACCATACCTTGGGGGCTCAGCAGCACCTGCACTTGGTGGTCAGATAAATGAGAAGATCATTGATGATCACCTTGCAGTGCAGGCCATTATACGATCATACCAGGTATTGTTCATTACTATGTTTTTCAGATTATTTTGTGTCGGCATTAGTTTGTATTTATAAAAATATCCAATCTTAATTTAAACTGTTATGATTTAAAGGCCTCATTTTAGTGCTGGTATGATGTAAGTTTTTTTCTGGCATATTTGTATATCAAGTATATCCATGCATGAATAGGATAGTTGAGAATTTGAGGAACACATGGCCAGAGCTAGTGTCCACCTCAGTTCTGACAATACTAATGTGTATTTAATCCATATTGATTTGTTTACAGTGTGAACTAAATATTTTGTGAGGCTTGAGGGTTTCAGTGTTATGTACTGGGTTGTGATGCCATGTAATTTGTTGGTACTTACTAACCCTTTTACAGGGTAGAAACCCTGAAAATTGAATGTTTATAATTATTTATGAGACTGATATCACAACCAAAAGACCCAGTGAATGTTTTCACTGCTCAGAGATCCTCATCTAGTATGTTCTGTATTTGTTACAAGGTTTTCTGGGTATCACACCTTGTCACAATGACACAAGTTACTGGCATTTCAGAGCAACTTGCTGTCTCCCGCAGAGAGAAAATGGCATTGTGTCAAGATGGGAAAAAATGGCAAGTTTTGGAGGTAGCACGTTCATCTGTTACACAGTAAATTGACCATTTTGAGAAGGTGAAATGCTCAGATGACTCTGGAACAGACAATTTTATGTCTTGTGTTCTCTCTGTGAATCCTTCCTCTGATAAGTGTCCTTTCCTTTCAACACTATCCATATATCATTTTTATGTGACTGATATCAAGTAGAAAAACATATGCTTGGAAGGTCATTTAGAAAGAAGAACATGGAACACTACATAAATAACGAATTGGACATAGGTTAATTGCATGACGGGGAACAGTACTAACATACATTTGTAATAATCACACATTTGCTTACATCTTCACCCGCTTCCTTGATGCAGCCATGCAGTGTAAGCTTTGAAGCACTCTAACCCAGATTTCAGAATTTGTCTCTGAAAATTTTTCATTAAAATGGTAATTAGGGCATTTAAGTTAACTAGTTATGTAGTATACTTCCTGGTTTTATCTCCCCTGCATAGGGGTATTAAAATTCTGCTGACATTTGAATTTGTTACAGTAGCCATTTACTTTTAAACATATTACATTCTTCTATAAAATTCAACATCTTTGTTATTTATAGTTTAAAATTAGAAATGATGACTATTTGAAAGGCCAGTTAGTACATATTTTTATCTGTGTGGCCCACATATAGAAGTTAATTTGTTTTAGATGCATTAATAACTTTTGACATAACTCACATGGACTTCGGTTGAAATAATGTTGTTACTGTTGTATGTATGATTCATGCACTCATGTTATGCAGTCATGACTGGGGTCTAGTATTAGAAATGAAAAAAATTATAAAACCTGTACATCCAACATGGTGGGCCAACAAAATATTTCAGATGATTATTAGAGGCATGTCACAGTGATCTGCTGTTATGGTTTGCGTAGCTGTGCTTGACTCATTGATAATGTTTGGATGGTTTCATAACAGTGTCTAAGAATGTTTTGTTTTTACTTCCTTCTCTCTGTATGAAGCAAGATATTTTGTTCTTTGTGATTTTTGACTCATACACTACTTAGAACCATCTTGTCATTATGAGTGGTACTCTAACTAACTAACTAACTAACTAGATGTCTTATGTAATCTGAAGTTTTATCACCAAATTAACCAATGCCCTCCACCGGTCCCTGTCTTGAGCCAGCAAAATCTGATCACCCATGAGTGGTACTCAAAAGACAAATTAGCTTTTGTCTTTCTGTTTCATTGTTATTAGTGTCTTTACTGACTGCTATTTTTCAGTTTTGCCTTCTTCATTCTGACATAGAATTTCTTCTTTTTTTAACACAAGGTTTTGTATCAGCTTGTTCACAGCACAGTTTTTTTATAGAAAATGGTCTATGTTTTTGTGTTCATATTTGAATTGATATTAATTTATAATTTGTAGGACAGTTGGTTTTTTGAAATTAATTTTTAAAGGTATGTACCTCATTTGTGGGAACCCTGTATGTTGCACAGGCTTGTTTTGATTAAGGTTATATAAGAGTATGTTTTAGGTTATGACCTTGGTTACATGCCATATTATGATTACTGATAGACTTTATATTTAATTTATCAGTGCACAATTTTGGTGCATCATCATCTTTAGCTAACATATAACATTACACAAATAAATGAGAAGATCATTGATGATCACCTTGCAGTGCAGGCCATTATACGATCATACCAGGTATTGTTCATTACTATGTTTTTCAGATTATTTTGTGTCGGCATTAGTTTGTATTTATAAAAATATCCAATCTTAATTTAAACTGTTATGATTTAAAGGCCTCATTTTAGTGCTGGTATGATGTAAGTTTTTTTCTGGCATATTTGTATATCAAGTATATCCATGCATGAATAGGATAGTTGAGAATTTGAGGAACACATGGCCAGAGCTAGTGTCCACCTCAGTTCTGACAATACTAATGTGTATTTAATCCATCTTGATTTGTTTACAGTGTGAACTAAATATTTTGTGAGGCTTGAGGGTTTCAGTGTTATGTACTGGCTTGTGATGCCATGTAATTTGTTGGTACTTACTAACCCTTTTACAGGGTAGAAACCCTGAAAATTGAATGTTTATAATTATTTATGAGACTGATATCACAACCAAAAGACCCAGTGAATGTTTTCACTGCTCAGAGATCCTCATCTAGTATGTTCTGTATTTGTTACAAGGTTTTCTGGGTATCACACCTTGTCACAATGACACAAGTTACTGGCATTTCAGAGCAACTTGCTGTCTCCCGCAGAGAGAAAATGGCATTGTGTCAAGATGGGAAAAAATGGCAAGTTTTGGAGGTAGCACGTTCATCTGTTACACAGTAAATTGACCATTTTGAGAAGGTGAAATGCTCAGATGACTCTGGAACAGACAATTTTATGTCTCATGTTCTCTCTGTGAATCCTTCCTCTGATAAGTGTCCTTTCCTTTCAACACTATCCATATATCATTTTTATGTGACTGATATCAAGTAGAAAAACATATGCTTGGAAGGTCATTTAGAAAGAAGAACATGGAACACTACATAAATAACGAATTGGACATAGGTTAATTGCATGACGGGGAACAGTACTAACATACATTTGTAATAATCACACATTTGCTTACATCTTCACCCGCTTCCTTGATGCAGCCATGCAGTGTAAGCTTTGAAGCACTCTAACCCAGATTTCAGAATTTGTCTCTGAAAATTTTTCATTAAAATGGTAATTAGGGCATTTAAGTTAACTAGTTATGTAGTATACTTCCTGGTTTTATCTCCCCTGCATAGGGGTATTAAAATTCTGCTGACATTTGAATTTGTTACAGTAGCCATTTACTTTTAAACATATTACATTCTTCTATAAAATTCAACATCTTTGTTATTTATAGTTTAAAATTAGAAATGATGACTATTTGAAAGGCCAGTTAGTACATATTTTTATCTGTGTGGCCCACATATAGAAGTTAATTTGTTTTAGATGCATTAATAACTTTTGACATAACTCACATGGACTTCGGTTGAAATAATGTTGTTACTGTTGTATGTATGATTCATGCACTCATGTTATGCAGTCATGACTGGGGTCTAGTATTAGAAATGAAAAAAATTATAAAACCTGTACATCCAACATGGTGGGCCAACAAAATATTTCAGATGATTATTAGAGGCATGTCACAGTGATCTGCTGTTATGGTTTGCGTAGCTGTGCTTGACTCATTGATAATGTTTGGATGGTTTCATAACAGTGTCTAAGAATGTTTTGTTTTTACTTCCTTCTCTCTGTATGAAGCAAGATATTTTGTTCTTTGTGATTTTTGACTCATACACTACTTAGAACCATCTTGTCATTATGAGTGGTACTCTAACTAACTAACTAACTAACTAGATGTCTTATGTAATCTGAAGTTTTATCACCAAATTAACCAATGCCCTCCACCGGTCCCTGTCTTGAGCCAGCAAAATCTGATCACCCATGAGTGGTACTCAAAAGACAAATTAGCTTTTGTCTTTCTGTTTCATTGTTATTAGTGTCTTTACTGACTGCTATTTTTCAGTTTTGCCTTCTTCATTCTGACATAGAATTTCTTCTTTTTTTAACACAAGGTTTTGTATCAGCTTGTTCACAGCACAGTTTTTTTATAGAAAATGGTCTATGTTTTTGTGTTCATATTTGAATTGATATTAATTTATAATTTGTAGGACAGTTGGTTTTTTGAAATTAATTTTTAAAGGTATGTACCTCATTTGTGGGAACCCTGTATGTTGCACAGGCTTGTTTTGATTAAGGTTATATAAGAGTATGTTTTAGGTTATGACCTTGGTTACATGCCATATTATGATTACTGATAGACTTTATATTTAATTTATCAGTGCACAATTTTGGTGCATCATCATCTTTAGCTAACATATAACATTACACAAACCACCACTACCACCCTGTCTTCCAGCATGTAATCACACCTAAATTATGATCTTTATATGAAGTGTGACATTGCTTGAATTATTTCACATGTTATGATATAAATATATTCTTCAATGTAATTGGTTTATTATGTTTATTTGTTTTCATATGTATTAAATTTACTTTGGGGTTTGGTTTGTTGTCTGTATATGTCAGTTCAAGGAAATTGTGGTGATGGAGACTTATGTAGTTCTCACGTTTTTTATGTTGTTTTACCCATTTGCACATCTAGTGAAGTAAAATGTATTAAAATGGAATCTCCCCCTCAATAGTTAACTAAACACATGAATATATAAAAAAGCACTTGAAACAGATAAGGAGACAAAGAAATATCAGGTGCTGTCTTAAAAGCTTATAATAATTATCTGATGTAGATTACTAATTTTTCCAATTGCAGTGTTCATACTTCTCTGTGACTGATGTTTGAACATAAATATTTCCAAGTTTGCCATTGGCCGATGCTGCGATTTATGTGGCAGTTGAAATTAATTTTTAAATGCTTTATATGCCTAAACAAATATTCTGTAAAACATAACATACTGATGATTTTAGGCAACAGTGTGACCTGGTACTCATGAGTTTTTAACTCTGTTAAATACACTAAGGATCTGTTATTGATGATTTAATTGTGACAGCAATATGAAAGCTCCTAGTGTTTAGAATGCATGTTATCAATTTTAAAATATATCATGCAGTGAGAAAACACTTCATCAATTCAAATTCTCATTGATTTTTAAAAATAGCATATTGTGTTTCATTCAGTCTATCAGATTTCTTGTAATCAGTAGGGAGAATGTTATATTGCATGGTTTAAATATCTGGTGTAATGTTCTCTCTAGTGTTATGGAGTCTTATTCTAGGAACTATCCACTCTTCATACAAACAACATAAACATTTTATAAATGAAGCACTGTTATTATGTACAAAATCTGAAGTTCAAATATTTCTTCTGACTGAAGCAATAATTGATGATGTCAGATCCTTATAAATTTATTTTAATGCAACATCTGTAATTTTAAATGAATCAGTGCCTTGGTATGTGCTTTGGGCTATGTAACCCATTAAGATGACTGCATATTTATAGTTTATTCTGTTTATACCAATCAATTGAGGTATGGATAATTGAATGCACTATTCTGTGACAGGAGTCTGTGTATCTGTGTTTAATTTTGTGCTTGGTATTCATAAATTCACTGACTGGTATTATACAGGCTCGAGGACATTTAGTTGCTGACTTGGACCCATTGGGTATTACGTATGCTGATCTTCATGGTACTTACACTGACCGCAAGGGGGCACCTCCTGAGCAGGTGGTGCGCCATTACATGCTGGGTAAGGCAGCCTGTGGTGATGTGGGTCATGTGACTTGCAAATAATAATTTCCATTTTCTGGGCAGGTCTCAGCATCTTTACATTAGCTTCCTGACCTTGTGACTTCAGTTCCTCTCATGTTTGCATTGTTGTTCAAATGTTTTTACTTACAAGGCTTGTATCTTGTGCATGTATTCACAATCCTTGATGAAAGTATTTCCACAAAATTTAGTATGATAACTTGATTTAAAGTAAATTATTCCGCAGTTTATTCCTTTCATTTGATGGGCTATGCCTCTTTTTACAGTTTTTCTTTCATGTTGTCTCTTACAACTTTTCCTTTTTGCCGATTGAAGTGTAGAAGAAAGTGTGAAGTAAAAGAAAGCCAGAAAACAATTGATTTGAAAGTTGTTTACAATGAATCAGATTGCTTTTTTCGTGAGATTTGAGGTTTTGAATATTTGTATTACTGTGATAAAATATGTACTGGTTTTGGAATTTTAGTTATATCTGTAATTGTATCCTACATAAACAGCATTTCCTAATTTATGTAAAATAATGTGAAGTCAAATATCAACCTGTATTTCTGATTTATATGGCCACAATTTGCTATTGTGTAAAGGTATTGTATTTAATATGGAGTAACTTCAATATATGTAAAGTGACTGTTTTTGAAAGCAGCAACAGAAGCCTAATATTATAGGAAAAAGCTTGTTAGACTGTGATTTATTTTCTTTTTTACTAAAACTGTGCAAATAGGAAAATTTGGAGTGCATGTTATTTGTTAACATTTTGCATGTGTTTTGTGATTTATTATTTGGACTTTGCGAACATGAATGCGGGTAACATAATCTTAAACTGTCACCTGGTTCAGGCGTTTCTTATGGATGCTTGTCATTTCAAGATAACATATGGCAGAGCTGTTTAACTGTCAATAGTGCACTAACAACTAAACGTGTGGCTTGCCATGTTTGCTTCATGCTACCCAGACTTAACTTGTGCCTTATTTAAATATGAACATTATGGTAGTTACTTTCTGAATTTAATGCATTACTCTCTATACTTACTATAGTTGTTGAAAATCTTAGCAAAGTTCCTGTTTGATGAAGGCAGAATGGTGAGCAGAGTATGATGGTTGCCATCCCGCAGTTGGTGTCGCCTTTTTGCTTAACCCTTTGTTCAGGCCATGTTATATATCACTTGTCACATCTGTTATGTTCTTGCGGTTTCTGGTACAATTTTTTTTATGCAGCCGATT
This sequence comes from Zootermopsis nevadensis, assembly GCF_000696155.1. The sequence continues at coordinate 235,930 of NW_019060399.1, read as the reverse complement.
GCTCAAGAAGACTTTATTGGGTATAGTCATCATGTGAAATGTTAAAAATTGTGTGTAGGTGGAATATTATATCTCAGTGGTGTTATTGCTGATTGGAAGAGGAGGGAGAAAGTGGCTGGTTTGTGTATGTACTTGGCAATATTTTGATGGTGGTCTAAATTATTGTAATTGTTGATTTTTCTGAGAAATGTAAATGTGGCATACAGGCACATTTGTTTTGCATTCACTAACAATTACATCATTGCACTTGAGTTTAAGGAATACTCAGCCAGGTACTGATATTGCTCTTGTTGGCATAAGTTTTTTTAATCATACCCCAACAGAAATTAGTTGTTTTTAGTGGAAGTAACATTAAGGATATTGTAGATCTTATTAATTTGCTGTAAATATGTACATTATATTCTGTTGTTTTGTTTTTGTTTAGAGGATTGACCCACTGAAGCTGGAAGTGTAATTTAAAATTTGAATTTCTCTTGTCTGATATAATGTAACCTCTTTTTCTGCATTCAGTTATTTGGAGGTACTTGAAGGAAAAGTAGTATACATTATAGTTGGGCAAGTATGACAGTTTGGGAGTAACTATGTAGAAAACTGTGATATTTGTTTTCCTTCAATACTCTTTAAATTTCTAATGCAGTTTCACTTTTATATACAAGCTTTTGTATGCCAACAGATGTAGCATGTGGCCATTTCTGTATAATCCAGTTATGCATTCTTGGTCATCTTGCTGTCTTTAAAATTAACTAACTCATCTCTCCATGATGTTATTCCCATGTAAAATTTTGTTTTCTCCTGTCTCACATTGTGACTTTTCTATATTGTGTAGCTTTAGAAACCTGAACTTGTTTTCCCTATTACCATGCCATGGAACCTTCTTGCATTGTGTTGTCAGATCCGAGGTCATCACATTGCCAAGCTGGACCCTTTGGGAATTTCAAGTGCAGATTTGGATGACAAACACCCTCCAGAATTGCTCTATAGCCACTATTCCTTTGGTAAGGACTGATACAGCCATATAAACTATGGTGGATTCTCTACGTACATGATGTTATAAGTCAGCTGTTTTTGAAGTATATGATTCAGGATTACAGATAACGTCAGGCATCATAAGGGTTGATATTAGTTTGGTTATTTCTTCTGTATTTTTGTGAGATTTTGTGCATGGTGTGTGTGTCTAATGCCCCCCCCCCCCTTTTTGATCTAAAATCCCCATTATCCCTCCCAGAAAATATCTTGTGTTTAAAAATATATGTGTCTTGTTTATTTGTTTAAATAAGTGCAGCAGTGATTTTTTTTACATTGAATGAAAATATTGTTATTAATGTTGAAAAACTAATTTTGATCCAAAGTGCTTAGTGTCCTTTACCTGGTTAAGAATCAGGAACTAGTTTATATGACATACTAGCCAACTCATGAGATCCTGAGACAAGTAGGCTGATTGTTTTTTGCCTTGGTTTGGTGAGATTGAAACTTGGACATACAAGTATTTCTTGTCTAGCAGTTTAAGGAGCTGATAATCTGTCCTGTAGGAGTGTTAATCTGTGCTACTTACATTGCTAGTCTCATTGTGTGAGGCATATTCACCATAAAATTATTCTCTTTAATTTAAAATATACATTATTTCTATCAGGAGACCTAAAGGAATAAGATAATGTGTGAGACCTAGGTGCAGAAGAGTTGAAATGAACTTTGAGTTCCATAAAAGCAGCATATTTGTTGACCATCTGAGCAACTGGTAGCTTGTCAAGACAAAAAGACTCTGTACTATGACCTAATTAGTTTACAAAATATTTCACACCTTACCTTGCCCTTTCACATGAATTGTTTGTTTTGTGCAATATTTGTTTTTCAAGTGTAGTTGGAAACATTGAAACCAAAATTAACAACTTTGTTTACTTTGATTTTTTTGTGCTAAAATAACTTCTCCTTTTTTGTGGTTTTTCACCATCTCCTTTTCAGAGGTTTTCCTAGTCTTTGAAGCGTGCATTTGTGAATAGTGAGTGACCAGCCCACTGCCTCTGCACAATTTATACGCAATCCTGATTTGTCTGCTAGAGCCATCTAGTAGTGAGAGGCTTGGGTGAGAAATGACTGCTGAATTTTGCTTATGAAACATCTTGTTTCATGCTCGTAAGGTTGTTTTACGTGCCATAAATCTACGACATGGGACCATCAGCTTTACTTCCCCTCCAAAGGAAGTTGTGCTACGGATTTTTATCACCCTTAAAAACACATAGACCTTGGCTGGGTTTGAACCTGCAAACCTTGGGTCCAGTGGCGAGTATGCTAACCACTAGTCCACTGCGGGTGACGCTAAAAATAAATATATAGAATTTAAATATTTCAAAATAAATGCCAGAAAATAAAAGAAAACTTTCCTGTAGGTTTACTACATCTATTTCCATAAGTACACTATTTTTACTTTCATCTCATGTCATATCATAGCTATCAGAATAGTTAACCCTTTGAAACTGAAGTTTGTGTAATAATTTGTAAAAATTCGGTCCGTACATCAGTGCATCTGCATTGCAAGGATCAGTTGGTTAATACTGTTTAGAGAAATACTTGTTTACTCTGAGAATTATATGAAACCTTTAAATTACTCTGTGGAAAAAATGCAGTTATTCTTTATTAAAGCATGTGATTCATATAGTTACCACTGGGCTTTAAAGTGTTATCACTCAAAAATGCACCATGCCACCAAATCACTGTTTCATACATAAATTTTTCTTTATTCACTGTTTTTATCTCAAGTTTTCTGTGTTATGCAGCTTTAGTAGGTGACAAATTGTTAACTAGTTGAAGAAATTAATAAAGGACTTCTATTTTGTGTTCCTTTATCTTTAATATTTATTTTCACTTATATTGTGGTCTATATGTTTGTCTGTCCCCATTGGCTCCCATATTTTGTTCTGAATAAATATAAAAAAATTAGTATCTTGTCTATTTAACACCAAAGAAATGTTCTAAATGTGCAGGCGAGCTGCTGCAAAATGAAATTCTTTCAAGTCTTAGTCAGTATTTTTTAATGTTTTACCCAAAGTAAGATGCTAACAAATCATGCTCAGTAACTCCAGAAATTTACTAGTTTGATGACCTATGCAGTGACTCGGCCTGGTATAAGGGAAGGGTAGTTTTCCCACAGGATCCCATAAATGATACTGAATTGTCGGTTAGTAATTAGATGAAGTTACAGTTCTTCCTGTAAAATAACATTTTTAAGTATTGTATGTAGCTGAGATTTTTTGCACGATTTCCAGAAGGTGATGCTTATGGTAGAGGTTATATCTGCCCATGTTTTATTTCCAAAACTGCTAATTGGGTTCTGATGACATTTGGTATTGGGAGGGAGCTACACTAAAAGTTGTATATAAAATGTAATCTTGGTTTTTATCAGCCTGTTATAACTCCTGGGGGTCCGTGTGGTCTGAGGCGCAGGCGTTGTGCTGCTTGGTCACTGGGACTGTGGGTTCGAATCCCACTCTAGCCATGGATGTCTGTCCGCGTTTTTGTGTGTTGTGCTGTCCTGTGTACAGGTAGAGGCCTTGTGATGGGCCGATCCCTCGTCCAAGGAGTCCTACCCAATATCTATAGATCAAAGCCAACGAAAATTTGGGACCCGCAGTGCTCAGACACTTGAAGAACGGGTCGTCAAAGTATGAAAGTGAAGTAAGTAAATTATAACGCCTAATGTAAGATCAGATCTAACTTTCTTGTAAAAAATTGTGTAGTTATAAACAATATGTGGTATAAAATGTGTAATTAATAACTAATGTTTGCTTGTTTGAATCATTTTTCAATCTGTTGGACATTTTAATAAAACAAAAGTAAATTTTTTTTCTGATCTTGTGCTGTCTAATATCTTTAATGTGGTTAGCTTTGCAGTAATAGATTTATACCTGCAATAAATTAACATCCTAGCCAGTGAGGTATACAAAAGAGCAAAGAACACATTTGTAAAGTATTTGTTCTTTAAATTCACTACACCTTTCCTCTCTTTCTTTTGTCAGAATTTACTGATTCAGAATGCATGGAATGATCATCTTATGATGCCTGACAGATGACAGGAGTAGCAGATGCTGAAAGTGTATATTTCTTATTACAAATAATTGAATTGAATATTTAAATTTATGTAAACTTTAAGGGGAATTAGGATCTGTAGTTTTTAAATGCGATCAGATAAGTGAACTCATCCCGTTAATCCTGCAGCTTTACTGTCGGCATGCACATATCAGGAGCATCATTCTTAAATGTTTGATTACATTTAGTAATTTGAACATTTTTTAGTTTTTGTGTACAAATGACACTTTTGGAATATGCTGGACAGTTAAGTTAATTTAGTTTAATTTTGAAATTAAATTCTGTTCACTTGAAAAAAGTTATACATTTTGTTGAATGAAACATGTTATGTCACATCAACTTGTGCTATATATTTTTGAGAGTTGAGGAAGTCATGTTGAGCACCTGATTTGTGTAAAGTGACTAAGTATATGAAATGGCTGTCTTCTGGGTTGTAGCATGATATGGTCTGGCAGAAGTGTGCTGTCACTTCAGAGGTATTGCTGCCTCAGAAATGTTGATAATCTTCTATTAGACTACCAGACATGGTGCCACAACCCAGAAGACACCCATATTTATACTTATAGTTGCAGCTGCGAGAACCTCAAATCCTACCTAATAGAAACTATTTCTCCTCACTATGTGTAGATACAATATATGGGTGGTAGTTTCAACTGAAATTTATCTTGGCATATATATTTTTCAAAACTTTTGAGGTGTCACATACTAGAAAACCAAAGTCTATGTTTTTACCATCATGAGATGATAAAATCTCAAACACTAAACATGTACAACATTTATATGTGGTACAAAAATCTGTTGGAATATACTATAACTTTGCTTCTGAGGTGAATTATTACTGACTGTATGACTAGGATTGTGTTTCCAGTAGGAGTAATATCTAATCTGTAGTGAGGGCAGTTTGGCCAGGGGGTTAAATGTCCAGTGAAGCTGACTACTTATTTCCATTTAGTGCTGGTGTTTAGAATGCATGGAGCCTTGCTGTCACACTCTCACTGCACCACTATTATGTGATGCTTAGGCAGAGAGGTAATCTTATCTGTATATTCTGAAAGTGACGTGAGATGTAGACTCACAGGATTCTACTGGCTTCCAGTATGTGTCTCTATATAATTGTTATTTTTTGACAGTTTACTGGGATAATGATTGTTTTTATTATATTGTATGATAGAAGTTATAGGAAACTGTAGGAAATGTGCTTTGAATTTGAGCTTTTAAGGTGATTGTCCTTGGGGATGTTCCATGTACTATAGTAGAAGTTTACTGATGTTTCAGAGGTGCTTGACAGGGCAATGATGAAGGTAGTAAGCACCTCTGAAACATTGTTAAATGTCTACCAGACTATGTGGAATATTGCAGAAGACAGTCATCTTCACACTCACTGTTGAGATCTTGAAATTTCACCTTGAGCTCTTAAGTCTATGCTTTAGTTCTTGATCTGCATGACTTCTTGTTTATTTAGTTTTATAAACTTTCTTTCTTAGTATTTGACATTGCTTCTTTTCATCATCTGTTTGTTTTAATAATCGAGAATGCATCTGTGATGTAATTTATTTTGTTGCTAATCAGTGCTACATAATAAGCATATTTTTATATAATCAATATTTTTATTAATACCTAACTGTAATGGTATACCTCAGGGATGATACAGAACAAGTTTACTATTGAAATGTCATTTTGGTATGTAAAAGACTTGCTTATGAACTTTTATGTGGTTAGTGGGAAGCAAAGTAACCACTCAGTTTTCCCTTAAATTTTATGTATATCATTTACCACACACACATTTCTTGTCTTATATCTAGAAGAAGCAATTTAATTGTGAAAGGATTAAATTTTGAATGAAAGCTCTGTAAATAGTTGGGAAACTTGTACAATACACCTTCAAATTTATATTGCATATTTGACCATAGAACTATGACATCACACATTTCTTTATTCCACTTCATTCTTCTTCTGTAGTAGCCTACTACTTGATAGTTTGATACTTTTTTATAGAAGCATTATGATTTGTAATATATGGACATCTCATTGGTATTTTGTAAAGAAAATGGAAAAATTAGTCTTTTAAAGTTTCTTTCACATATAAGATTGGAACATTAGTGTTGAGCACACTACATAGTTTACAAGTTTGATGTGACTGTATGTAGAAGCTATCAGAATTATTTTTCATTCTACTTATTTATTTTATAAGGAAAGATAGGCTATATTAAAATGATTTGAAGCTATTGATGGATTTTCTTTAAACTTGATGTGATCATGATCAATTGACTTGAGATAACCTCCACTTCAAGCAGGGAACCAATATATGTGGTAATAAATAAAAAAGCAGTTTTTAATACTTCTTTTTTAGACTAACAACAAAATGGCAATCGTTTGAAATCAT
>NW_019060399.1:195813-229428 GCF_000696155.1 Zootermopsis nevadensis | reverse complement strand
TAGAATGTGAACTTTGTGTAGTGATGGATCATAAACATACCTATAAATTCTTTATAAATTATTATTTGTGCCAACATTTAGAAAGATGGCTACAATACAAGACATTCATGTTATGTCTATCAAGTTTAAGATAGTTGCAAAGTGCACTAGAGGAAAATTAGCTGAACTAGTCAAGTGACTGGCATTTGGTTCTTGGCAGGGGCAGGGACTTTTCTCTTTTCTACCATGTCCAGGCCGACTCTGGGGCCCACCCTGCTAGCTCTTTCTCTGCTGATGAAATAGATGGGAGCATTTACATTTTGTGGAACCTATACAAAAAAGTGAATAACTAAATTATAATCTTATTAATTTGTAAATGGAGAAGTTTGAAGGAGTGCAAGGAATTGTAAATTCTTCCTAAAACTTTTATTCCAGCATATGAACTGGTATGTTGTGTTTGAGATACATTGTTCTCTGTATCCCTGAGGTGTGCTGTGTAATTTAGAAATGGCGTGTGAATGATATTAACAGAGAGCTTCAGTATTATTTTGCATGCATGTTTGTTCATTATGTATTATGTTGCAATGTTTCATTCAGGCAAGAGACCAAGTACGACATATTCACAACACCTGCAGCAGAAAGTGGCCTCCATGATGGAACGTACGTAACTAATTTATTTTAGCTTTCTGAGGTACTACAATATGGGTGGCTTGGTAACTGTGATAAACTGTACTGTATTGATACAACTGAGCTTGAATATTGTATTTAAAATGAGTTCTTGTAATCCTTAATTTATAATTTGCAGGTGAGACACATAAAATTAATAAGATGGGTGGGGCTAATGGCTCAAATGAGAGACAAGAAATGTTCATAAGATTTTGGTCATTAAGTCTGAAGCAGACTTGGAGGCGTAGAGGGGATGATACTAAGGTAGACCATAATAAAGTTGTGTGTAGACTGTATTTAACTGGCTCATGATAGGGTCCATTCATAGTGATGTACCTTAAGAGCAGGGAATTTCTGGACTAATTGAATAACTTTGCTCCATAAAGTTAAGTTATGGATTTAAACTTTCTTTTTGTGTTTTCATGAAAAAAGGGCCCATTACAGTGGAAAGAAGACCCGAGAATACATAAAACAAACATCACAGGCTATGTAAGCACTGGTGTGCTTGCTTAGATAAACCAATGAAATATATGTCACGAGTTAGATATTCATCAGCATTGTACTATCATTCTGAACCAAATTGTTATACAGTATTTCTCTTTTGCTTTAAGTAGTTTAGTGACGTACTCTACCTGTGTAATGATTATATGTTTCATTCAAGAAAATAATTCTGCAGTGGATAAATCAACCACTGTTAATATTCAAGCTGAATAATATAAACCAGCACATGATTTGTTAAGTGACTACAGTTGTGTGTAATTTGCCAATGGAGAAATGGATACTTAAGGTTGGGTAATGCTACTCTATTGTCAGCATAAAGTTGCAGTGAAATATTCGAATTTTCGTGGGTAATTGTGTTATTTTGTGTTGTGTGCCATTCCGTTCGGTGTATAAAGTGTATCCATCCATCTGCTCATGTGTCTGATCTCCAAAACTGTGGAATGAGTTTTGATTAAGTTTAGTATTGAATATCTGCATTAAATGTTACTGGGTGAATTTAATTTTGGCTCAGTGAGGCAGGATAGCTCAGTCAGTATAGTTACTGGTTGCATGCTGGATGGCTAGGTGTCAGTTCCTGACTGCAGGATTTTTCTTTTTGCTAGCATGTGCAGACTAGCTCTGGGACCCATCCACCCTCCTGTCCAATGCATATCTGATTTATTTTCCTAGAAGTAAAGTGGTCAGCTTGTGAAGTTAACTAACTCCTCATCTCCATTTAGTGCCAAACATAATTTCAGTTTGGTCAGATGTCTTTATTATGATTAACTTTGCAATATTAAATTTATATTAGGAATAAATGAACGTAGGGACGTAAAACAGCAGAGAATAGATTTGGGAAATGTGTTTTACACCATTGGAGAATGTCTTAATACCCTGCTTATTCAGTTTTTATTTTCGATACATTTTAATTTCAGTCATGGTGTGGGTTCAGGTTATGTTTATGTAATGTTTGTTGTACTGTATGACACATCCCTCCAGCTTTCTGATGACATGAGTGGACTTCAGATAACAGAGTTATGAACAAAGCAAGTTATACTTTATGTGAGTAACTAGTAATGCAAATAAGTTTGAATATTGTATGTACACAAGAATTGAGTTTTGGAGTCTTGGTGAAATGATATACTGTTGGATCTTCGATGATTTGATTCCTGGCTAGAACAGAACTAAAATGATGTAAATAAGGAAAGTGGTTCATATTATTCAGCCACTTTGAACCAAAAATGAATAAATGAAGTAATAAATACTACAAAAGAAACCAGGCCTGTCACATGAACCAAAGGTCACATTAATAAATTCTCCTCAGGCAGTCAGCTGGTTAAAAATCACCAATGTTTCACAGACTGTCTGTGCCCATGCTCTGGGAAGATAGATATATATATATATGTATGTATGTATGTAGGATGGTCTGGACACGCAGTTACATCATAGACCTGATGATGGGGACAGACATGGTCCCTGAAGTGTCGGTGATTTTTATTCTACACAGCTGACATCCCAAGAGTACTTTATTGCTGTTAGTTGCTGCGAAAACTTTAGAAAACACATTTAGGTCAAATTTGTATTTGACTGGTATTTAGGACTGCATAAAAATGGTTATATCACAGAATGGAGAGAGAGGCTTGCTGATGTACAGACTGACTAAAGCAAGAAATAAAAGATGATGACTGAAGAGACTATTAAATATCTGAGACCATAACAGGCCAAGAAACAGCCCAGCTCCTTGACAGCTTGATGATGAGCAGCATTTTGTGCAGGCTGACTCACTATACATCCCCTTACTCCCCTTATTGTTCTATTTCACATTGTAAAATATTTGGTTTTTAGATCTGTGCATATATCTCACAGAATAACATTGTTTACAAGTTTACAGTATATAAAGCTGTAAGCCACTGTTCTCAAAATTTTAATTTCTGTGAAGATCTAATAATATTTTCTAATTCCTTATGTGTGTGTGTACTCTGTAGTATTCATATTAATGTAACTCTGTTATGTTGCTGCATGTTGGTGTGTGTTGTGTTGCTTTATTTGTATGTAAATATTTCTCTCTGCTTTATTTCAAAGTGATGTGCTTTTATGAACCAGGTATAATTTGGTAGTTATTTATACATACTTATTCTACTTCTGTTAAATATGTGAAGGTAATTTCATATGTTTATTAAATATCTTTCGCAAATTTTCAAAACTGGGAAATTATGAATAGGAAATTGCTAGATTTGACATGTTTCAAACTTCACATTTATATATATTGTTCTTTGTTTAGAGAGATGGGCTTTAACCTGGATGTTTGAGGCCATTTTGAATGAGATGTTGTTTATCCCTGGTTTATTTAATAGCACATTTACCTTTTAGCTCGGTGAGAAAAGAAACAAGGCTTCAGGCTGGATAGTAACTGGTTTTATTTCTGTCAGGAATATTTTTCAACAGCCAGTCTCTTATCCATGGATATTGGGGACAAAGCAAATATTTTTCAACAGCCAGTCTCTTATCTATGGATATTGGGGACAAAGCAACCAGAGCTTGCAGTAGACTACTCATGTGCAACTAGTACCAAGGTTTATAATAATGTGTGGCAGTTTATCTGCAGTCCCCAAAATATCTTCATGGCAGTGTCTTTGGGCACAGGCATAATTTAGTTTTTTATTGAGGTGGGGTCATTGTTCATATTCCTTTCTGCTTGCTGAAGTTGGAAACTGATTGTTCCAGTCTACTGTTGATCGTTGTCACAGGATAGTTGTGTTTGGAATTTTCTGCAGACTCACATTTTCCAAGTCATTATACGCTTCAAGGCGTCCTGACTTTTCAGGAATTTGATAGTTTTTATACACTTTGGTGTGTTTCTTTCCGTTTTACATTGTTGTTTCAATATGTAATGGAATTTTTATTGTTTCTTCATTGATCTTCTTCGGCAAGAAGGAAAGGTATTGCTGTTCAGCATTTAGTGAATTAAAATTAATGTGTCTTAAAATGATAGATTCTGGCTTGAAGGTTGCAACTTCTTGTGGTAATCACATTAATGCTTATCATACCACACATATCTCCCCTGCAGATATCCATAGTCAAATTAAATTTAAGTATTTAATTAAAAGCACAATTCATTATGCTACCATGTGGCATGAAATGCATTTAAGATGTAACAGTTCATGTTCCTTGCCAGTTACAGTGGGCTGATAAAGGATAATATACTGGCTCATTTGTTGTGTGTCACTGTTAGTTGATATAAATTTCTTGTACAGATGAGGCCGATATGGACAGGGTATTCAAACTGCCATCTACAACATTCATTGGTGGTAAAGAGAAAGCGCTGTCACTGCGTGAGATCTTACGGAGACTTGAGACAGCCTATTGTCGCCACATTGGATGCGAGTTCATGTTCATCAACTCGCTTGAACAGTGCAACTGGATCAGACAGAAGCTGGAAAGCCCTGGAATTATGGAGATGGATAATGATGAAAAGCGGCTGATTCTTGCTCGTCTCACAAGAGCCACTGGGTGAGCAGACAGTGGAAACAGTCAAAGTTTGAAGGTTTCTGACAATGGTGTGTTATATAATATGTAATATGGTCTTTTGGACTTCATCCAATGTCTAAATTATAAAATTATAAGAAGTATAGTTTTAATAATTGTATTATTTTGATGAAGAGTAAAGTCTAAAAGAACAGTTTTGCATATATATTGGCCTAATTTCTTATTCTGTAAGAAAAGATGAGATAGGTGTGTGATGTTATGATATGAGCTAGGGTAGCTTAGTCAGTATAGTGTCTGACTGTGGACTGGGCAACTGGGGTTTTATCCCTGACAGGCACAAAAGATCTTTCATCCAACCTCTTGTGTCCAGACCACCTGTGGGGCCTTTGACCAGGGGTGAAGCATGGTTCGGCGCATGGTGTTGACCACTCAAGCCCTTCTAGTGCCAAGGTCAAGAATGTGTTTATACAGTGCAATTGCCAAAAATATCACCATAAAAAAAGTGAAGCTGTCCCTCTACACACCATGTAGGCACTTGCGGGGGGGAGTATGGCTCCTACTCATTCATAACCTTGGCAGTAGATAAGGGTGAGTGGTCAGCGTCACACCCCGGCTGACCTTTACTCCCAGGAAAGGACCCCAATACCCATTGGGCAGGAAGCTGGGTGAGAGCCAGTCTGGACACAGAGGCTAGAGGAAAAGAATCCTCTGCTCCTGTTGGAGATTGAACCTTAGTTGTCCAGTCTGTAGCCAGCCACTATACTGACTGAGCTACCGTGGCTACACAATGTCGTCATATAAGGATTAAAATGTAAATTTTGCTTCCTGAATGACAATTATCAGTATTTTGCAGTTAATTTGGCTGTAAGTTTTGTTGTAGGAACGCCATGTTGGGCATTGAGGTTTATTTGATATACATGACACTTTGGGAGTTGGCTGTACTCCTGTTTTCAGGTGATTGATTGTTGTTATGCTGACACATTTTATTTTTAGCAAACAAACAGGTTTGAACCTGGGAACTTTCAAATGCTAGGCTAGAATGCCCATCACTAGATGATGGGGGGTTGGCCCAGAAATGATTTTAGTTGTACCTGCTCTTAGGTTACACAACCAGTTAAAAGTTTAGTCATGATTTAATTTCACTAACTTGATGTTTCTGCTGTGTAATGATATACTTTAATTTGTTTTCTGTTTCTCAAAGCACATGTGGAGATTAAGTAATAACCTTCCAGAGAGTAATTATTGGTATTCAAGGTTAAATTAGAGGGTCATATGGTGCTTCATTTGCATATATTATGTCATCCAATCTCGTGAATAGAAAGTGCTTAACCTCTTGATTCCAGTTGGCTACTTAATAGAATGTGTCTCTTTGATTATGATATTTTGTGTATCTAGACCAAAAAGATCTCCAGCAATTTTCAATCTGGTAGGTTTATGTTGAATGTTTACAGACATCAGGAATGGGAGAGAAAGTAATTGAAAAATCCCACATTAGCAAAAAGGGAAAATGTTTTACTTTTTTTCTCATTTTGATTGAACCTGAGGATGTAATGTATATTTTATTGTATGTTAAGGTTTGAAAGCTTCCTTGCCAAGAAGTGGTCAAGTGAGAAGAGATTTGGGCTTGAAGGTTGCGAGATTCTTATCCCAGCCATGAAACAGGTGATTGACAAGTCAACAGAACTTGGAGTGGAGTCCATTGTAATGGGTATGCCTCATCGTGGCCGTCTTAATGTGCTGGCCAATGTGTGCCGTAAACCTTTGGAGCAGATCTTCACACAGTTTGCAGCATTGGAAGCTGCTGATGATGTGAGTGACAGCTTTTTGTTGTGTGTTGTTTATGGTTTGGCTCTTTCTTGAAGATGATAAATGTACTCAAGAGATGAGAATTCACTAACTTTTGATTTTAGAGAGTGGATGCATTGCGTGTCATTAAATAAAAATTAATTTAGCAGTAACCTTTTGAAGACCAACAGCAACTATATGTACCACCTATTTAAGAACCAGTTACTCTGCATTTTGTCCACGGAATGTGTTTATGGGTTTTATATGATTCTCAGAGTAAATAGTAATTATTTTCTTAAACATTAACCAGTTGCCTTTGTAATGGAAAGTAATGTTTTCTTTGAGGTAGGAACTGAATTTTTAAATATTATTTAGAGCTTTAGGTTCAAGGGGTTAATTTAAAGGCAGAAAATAAAATAAGGCAATACTTGGTTTACGCACATTCGATTAACAAACATTCGCTATAACTAACGTCACAATTCATTCAAAATTTCTTAAAGTCGCCAATAGATAGAGTTCCTTATAAAACGAAATGTCAAACGTATAGTGAACATAATTGTAAGATTTAAATAAATAGACTTTTAAGAAATGTATTTATTACAATAATTATTAGAAAATTATTATATTATAATTATACTGAACTGTTCTTGGTTAATAAAACTAATCTAGCCAGTAAAGAAACATTGGTTTACATGCCACACCACATCCAATGTTTTCTCGTGGGAAAGAAATCGGTGATTCCCCTATTCTAATGTATAATAATATCGTAAAAGCTCAGGAATGCAAGATACACATAACGAACAAAAGCGTATGATGAACAACATCTTGGAACGGAACTTGTTCATAAACCGAGAGTTGCCTGTATGGTATTCTTTGATGTAATTAATAGTAATTGAGTTAATGCAGTACATGTATATGCATATACAGCTTTACATGTAGCTCAAATGAATCATTAAGGTTATTGTCTGGTATATTTATGATAAAAGAAAATTAAATAGTTATGGTGGCAGTTAACATTTAATAAAACAGTACTGCTGTTTTGTGGTTTGGCAGGGATCAGGTGATGTGAAGTACCATCTGGGAACGTACATTGAACGTTTGAACCGTGTGACTAATAAGAACATTCGGCTGGCTGTTGTTGCCAACCCCTCACATCTTGAAGCAGCGGATCCAGTTGTCCAGGGAAAAACACGAGCAGAACAGTTCTACCGAGGAGATGGTGAAGGCAAGAAGGTGAGTTTGTGTTGCTTTCTCATATATGGCTGTGAATAGAACACAAGCATTCTACTTTTTTTGTGTGTGAAAGTAACTTAACAGGTGGTTGGAATTTGTAGTTTATTATTCTAATTATTTAGCTCTTATTCTAACTAATGAAGTAACTGTTGACAAATTTATAGTTACTTAACCATTTAAGAAATTTTTTTCTGCTTTCATGGGGCCTGAAGGCTATTATGTTCACTAAAGACCACCATTTTACCCTATTCTGCACTAGTTTAATGCAGAATGCATCTTGTAACCTTATTTCTGTAAGCTCCATGTTTGTATTATTCTCCCATTTATGCAAAATTCTTAGTCTTTTGACATGAGGTTTCCAGACCAAAAGTTTGAATGCCAACTTGTGTTTAACATGACCTACCCATCTCAACATGTTTAGATGTGATATTAATAATTGGATGTATAGACTGTTAGTAGTAGTATGCAGCGTGAGACTGATAGAGTCTACATCAAATCCTCAGCTGTTCTACTGGTATTTGAAGCAGAAAAGGTCAAGAACCTTTGTGTTACACATTAGAAAATGCAGCAATAATAGCTGTACATGATGCTTTGGGGGCAGAATTTAACACTACCTCATTCAGTGTTAAATGATGAATTATAGTAATTAGACATGTGAAATGTAGTTTGGTACCAGGTAAATACATCTGAATCTTTTGTTTACTCCAAATACTAATCTTTTGGAACTGAGTTGTGCATCATGGCAATAGTGACCATGTTTTGATAATCATACTTGTTATGTATAGAAAGCAGAGTTAGCAAGTAGTGCTGAACTGTTTTAGGTAATGTCTCTTCTTCTGCATGGTGATGCAGCTTTTTGTGGGCAAGGAATTGTTTATGAAACTTTCCATTTGTCTGATCTCCCTGACTACACAACACATGGAACTGTTCATATCGTTGTTAACAACCAGATTGGATTCACTACTGACCCAAGACATTCAAGATCATCTCCATATTGTACTGGTAAGTGAAGCACATGAAATGTTGCCAGCTTTGGCCAGTGCAAACATAATTATGAAAGGTCTGTGTATGTGTAGGAGTTTTACATACAAAGTACAACCTTTCAGAAATTTATTTTGTAAAGACTAATTTTCCTACAGATGTTGCATTAGAATGCATTGAAAGAATAATTAAAGGACCTGTTTTCTGAGTTTTCAAGTGCCTTAAGATGACATCCACATCATGTGAGGAACTTATATTGGTATGTAAACAGTTTTTTGGAAGATGGATTGACTGTGGAACCCATAAACCAATACGCGCCCTACATCTGCTTTTAGTGAGGTTATGTTAAGGTCATGTCTGTGTCCCACACCAACTGGGCTTGATAATTAGAACATGGAATTTGTGAAACCATTGCTTCAATTGAACAAGAAATCTTGCAGATCTGGAAGAAGTTTCTTTATCAGTTTCAATTTGATGTCATTGTATCTCATATCAATAATCTGTGTAGTTTTAAAATATCTTAGTAGTATACATTTATATTAGTATAACTTTTGTAGGACTACTAATTTGTTCAAAATAGAATTTAAAATTATATATTTTATTTGTAATAACCCTGTGTATTTGTTAATTTGTCTCTTATCACTTATCACTTTATCCCTGTTGTTGGTGGCAGAGACAGATAGATAGCATCTGAGACTTTAGAGAATTATTCCACATTGACATTTTTGATCACCCAAAAAAAAAACATTGCAGTTTTTGATACTTTTCAATCATATTTCATCATCATCATGTCTTATCATTGTCATTATCATTCATAGTAAAATGAGGTGTTTTGCAATGAAGGCATAGTATGATCAGGTAGATTTGCTTGTTATTTAACATATCTGATTTGTGTTTTTAACAGTGAAAACAGTCACCATGGCTGATGTTTTTCTGTTTATCCTTGTAGTTCTGCAACACCACCTTCAAAATATGACATTCAAATCTTTTCCAACTCGACATTTGTGTTATCATCACTTTGTGTTCAGTGTTACGTAACCTGTAAAGTTGATACCAGTGTTCTTAGAACATGTTACTCATGTTACCCCATCATTCATCTTGGGCAAGTTTATGAAGAGGTATATGATGAGTATGTTTCTGACCTCAGTTAAAAATTAAAGAAACAAATTATTGATTTTATGTGAGGATCAGAAAGCAGGGTAAAGGATATGTTATGTTTATTTTCTGATTTCAGCATTTAACTAACGCCATGAACAGAGTCTTTGCCCTATTCACAAGAGCTTGCAACAGGACTCTATCCTAAATCAGAAAAGTCTGTTGCTCACTATTACCCTATTTTTTTAAGGTTCATCTTAATATCTGTGGCTAGGTCTTGCAAGTTACAACAGTTTTCCCACCACATATGATTTTATATGGCTTTTAGGCATGCAATGGATAGACATGCTTGCACCAAAGTTGATTTGTTCTTTATGTCTTCATGCATGTAATTTTGATTAGTTACTGCCATTCCCAAGTATGAATGTGTCACATTTTTAAGAATGTGTTTATAATATTGAGGTTTGGTTTTTAATATCTGCCTTTATATAATAGTATGAATCATACTGTGAGAGTCCCGCGCTGTAGCCGCGAGGTCTGAGGCATCATGCTTCGGACCGGCGATACGGAATGCGCGCTGGTTCGAGTCTCAGGGGAGAAGAAATTTTCTCATGAGATTTTCGACCAGTGTGTGGGATCGGTGCCAACCCAGCATCGTGACAAAATTGGGGAGCTACAATAAGTAGCGTAATCCGGTCATGAAAACTAGCAATGGCTGGGGGTTCGTCGTGCTGACCACAGGTCACCCTATATCTGGTTGGATGATCGTTCACCTCTGCTTAGGCATGTGAACGTGAGGCCAGCAGTCAAGCTAGTCAGCTTTGGCTCTCTGGAGCTGTTACGCGACAGATTTAATTTAATTCATACTGTGAGACTTTGCATTAGAGGGTTTGCTAAGCTGGTTTAAATTGTATTCCTGGAGACTTTGTTGATACAGTATAATTATCATGTGCGTTATCATTGTCAGTAATGTGAGATTAGGGGATATTCAATTTGTAAACACTGTTAATTTTCTTTTCCAGATGTGGCTCGTGTAGTGAATGCTCCAATATTCCATGTAAATTCTGATGATCCTGAATCTGTGATGCATGTATGTAAAATTGCTGCTGAATGGAGGGCTGCTTTCCACAAAGATGTTGTGATTGACATTGTACGTTTTCAGTTAATTTTTTAAACTTTGTTTTAAAATTTAAGTAGTCACATATTTCATCTTCAAACTTCTTGACAGGTGAATTTAATGTTGGTCTGAATTGGTCCAATATAAGCTCTGCTTTATAAGAATCACAAAAGAAAGTTTGTAATTGCCCTAAAAAGTGGCTTATATAAAAATGCTATGTGTATAAATGAAACATATCATGAGTATGTAAACTAATATTTAGCTTTGTTTTACAAATTTAAGTTGTCACATATTCCATATTCAAAACGTCACAGAATTATCTATTTAATTATTGGGATCTGCGTTAAAAGTTTTCAAGTGAATTTAAAGTTGGTCTGAATTGGTCCAATATAACCTCTTCTTTATAAGAATCACAAAGGAGCATTTGTAATTGCCCTAAAAAGTGGCTTACATAAAAACGTTATGTATATATGAAACAAATGAGTATCTACAACTAATATTTAACACATGTTTGAGGAAGTTGTCTATTTATTGAAGTACAAGGAAATATCTTCTATGGTTTTGTGCAATATGATGTATGTAGTATGACTAGGTAGACAAAATCTCATAAAATGTGTGTTATGCCTTCCCGGTCTTCATAAAATATTTATTTTGAAATGGACAAAAATCTCTTAGTTGGACTCTTTCCTTGAAATCTGGTTAAGTATATTTTTAAATATTATTTGCTTTCATTGGCACTACCATTTGCTCATTAATTTGTGAATAAAATATTTGAGTGGAATCTGTATTATATACTTATTCAAAATAATGGATTGTTATTATTTTAAATGTTTTTAACTTTAAAGGTAGTTTTACTTTTAGGTTAATACAGCATTTTGTTTTAAGTGAGGGAGAAGTAGGGCTTGCTTATGGCAGAACACTTTGAATATAACATTAATTTTATGGCTTTTGAAGCACAGTTTTGCAACCATCCATCTATTTGCAATATTGATAATTGCATGTTAGAGTCGTAAGACATTTTCATAATCTGTGTTTTGATTTCTAGGTGTGCTACCGACGTAATGGCCACAATGAAATTGATGAACCTATGTTCACTCAGCCCTTGATGTACCGAAAGATAAAGCACACATCACCTGTTCTGGACAAATATTCTGAAAGACTGATCCAAGAAGGAGTTGTTACACCAGAAGAGGTCAAGGTAAGTACATTGAAATATGGTAAAAAAAATAACCAATAAAGCACATTGTATTTTTCTCTCCCATGTTGAACTTCCCTGCAGAATTTTGTGCCACAGACAGTATTGAGGTGAGATGTAGCATCATGTAGTCTGTGCCTCCATCTTAAACCCTGAAAATGGAGACTGTTTTCTTCTCTGGAATTTTGGTATGTAATCACAAGACTGCATGGCACACCACCAAAAGACCACCATTTAAACTTATCACCATGGAAACCTCAAATCATACAGTAATGAGATGCAATCACAGTAACATTCATCTTGAAATTAGAGCATATTAAATTTGGGAAGTGCTTTCTAATAAGACACATTTGGGTTGTGGTGGAGGCAGTAATCACCTCTGAAATGTCAGTTTCTATAAGATTACATGGTACACCATCCTGGAAGACTGTCATCTTGATACTTCTTGCTGTGAGATCATGAAATCTGGGTGAATGTACAAATGTGTGATGAATTTGTTAGTGGTAATGAAGACTTATTCATGTCCTGTAGTGCGATTGTCAATTAATATATTAGGAATGGGGACTACATATATAAGAGGATGGGTTCATGGAGAGCTAAAATGATATTTTGTGTAGCTCCCAACATGTTGTAAATGAATGTTGTTGTTCTGTGTTTCTTTTAAGGATGTGAAAGACAAGTATGAGAAGATATGTGAGGAGTCGTATGTCAATGCTCACAAAGAGACTCACATCAAGTACAAAGATTGGCTTGACTCTCCATGGTCAGGCTTTTTTGAGGGCAAGGATCCTCTGAAAGTATCACCAACTGGGGTTAAAGAGGACACTCTTGTGCACATCGGCAAGAGAATGTCTTCTCCACCACCGAATGCTGCAGAATTTATTATTCATAAGGGTTAGTACTTTTTATATCAGTGGTCTACAATTTTTGGTCACAATGCTTAGTTGTGTATATAGGTTTTTAAAATATATGTTGAAATTTGGATTCCCTTATCAACATTAATGCATGCTTTCATATAAATGTGATCTTTTGGTACTATTCAGATTTTAATATAAGGTTGATTATTGCTGATTTAAGTAGGAAAATTTTTCCTTTGTATACCTTAAAGCTGAAATTAATTCTAGGAAATTTTATCAAAAATAGTAATACCCTAATAAATTTCCTACCCCATCATTTATTGAACCCACATTATAGTTTATTCAAACAAACAAAAAGATATCCATCACTTCAGTAGAAAAGTGTTCAGTAGGCCAGGTTGTTTGGTTTGTATTTTACTTTCTGAATACAGTGAATGAAACTGACTAAAACACTGTGTTGAATGGAATGGCTCTTTCAGTCTGCCTTCCTGCTTATTTAATGTTATGATTTAAGGTTTTCTTTCATTTAATATTTAACTTTACTTCCAGTTCAGTTATCTGGTTTTAGAATTCCCTCCATTTAGTATGTTTATACCTTTTTGTGTTTAGGATTGAAATATGCAAGAGTTTTTTTGCCTGTTGTTTTTGGGGTGTGAAACTTGGTCTCTCATAAAAGAGAAGAGAGTTTGAGAGTACAGGTTTTGGAATATGTTTGAGATTTTAGAAGAGATGCGGTAACAGAATACTGGGAACAATTACATAATAAGAAGCTTCTTAATATATTTTTACGTAATACTTTTAGTGCAGTTGAATGAAGAAGGATGTGATAGGTGGTCATGGAACATATATGGGGCATATGAGAAATACAAAGTTCTGATCCAGAAATGTAAAGGGAAGAGACAGTTTTGGAAACCTATTAAGAAATGGAAAGATAATAACATAAATTGTCATGTGAAGTAGGGTCTGAAAGTGTACAGAGAGACTGGATTCATGTGGCCCAGTTTTTGATTCAAAACTGGGGGACATATTAAATGAAGGGAATCAGAAATTGAAATAATTATTTAGGACCTAAGTGAGAGAAATTGGTTGTAAGAAATGGTGTATGTTTAGTTTCTTCAGTGGATATATCAAAATATAATCATACCATATTTTGAGCATGATCACACGTTTGGGCCTACTTACATCAGATTATTTGTTCTTGCTGTTACCTTATATTTAATTGAGTATATAATTTAAAAATTTGGTCGCTCTGTTGTGCCATACATTCTTTTAATGTTTTCAGGTATTGAACGTATCCTTAAGTCTCGTATGGAAATGGTGGAAGCACGCATTGTAGATTGGGCTCTTGGTGAAGCAATGGCATTTGGCTCCCTGCTGAAAGAAGGAATACATGTTCGCTTAAGTGGTCAGGATGTTGAAAGAGGGACCTTCAGGTATGATTTCAGAATGCTGTATCTGACTATAATAAAATATACACATGCATACATATGCTACCCTTGGTTTTATTGCATGATAGCTGAAAAATTGTATTAGTGTTACTAGTAAGTTTGTTGGTAATTAATGTTTTTGTAAGGAAGCAGAAGGATGAAGTAAGAAATGAATTAGGGTACATGATACAGAAAACCTTTGGTTTTGATACCAGAGTTTTAGTTTCAGTTTGTGAGGATGACAGTGTTATTGAATTATAGTAATGATCTTATAATTATTTATTGAATTGATCTGCAGCCATCGCCACCATGTTCTCCACCATCAGACAGTGGACAAGGCTACATACAAACCTCTGTGCCACATGTATCCTGATCAGGGTCCATACACTGTATGCAATAGCTCATTGTCAGAGTTTGGAGTTGTGGGTAAGTATTTTTAGTTCATAGTTTACCAGAGGTTTTCAAACCTTTTGGAAATGTATTTAGTTTTGTTATATGAGCTGGTTTAGCTCAGTCAGTATAGTGACTGCTATGGACTGGACGTCTGGGGTTCGATTCCCGACTGGACAGAGGATTTTTCCTCTAGCCTCTGCGCCCAGACTCGTTCTGGGGCCCACCCAGCCTCCTATCCAATGGATACCGGTGTCCTTTCCTGGCGTGATACTGACCGCTCACCTCTCTTCTAGTGCCCAGGTCAAGAATGAGTAGGAACTATACTACCTCTCGCTCCCCAATCGCCTACATGGCATATATAAGGACAGCTTTAATTTACTTAGTTTTGACATCCACATTATTTTCCAAAGAAATTGTGTGCATGATGCATATTTTGGGTTAGCTTAGGTTATAATTATTAAAGCAAAATTTAATATTCAATTCAGTTAAGATATTAGGATTTAGGTAATATGGAGATAATAGGAAAACAAATTTGTAAGGACTATTTTAAATCATAGCATAATTATTATAGCTATCTATTCCATTTCAGACTTTGAAGTAGTTAAATATGCTATCTATTCCATTTCAGACTTTGAAGTAGCAAAATATGCAAATGGATGTCTGTGTTCTTAATTTCAGGAAGTATGTAATAGAACACAGTTTACCACATAACCACAAAAATTGTCATTCATATGAAGCCATGAGCAGGATCACCTCTCATTTTCAGTTTTCTCTCCATTCTTTCTTTCCCTTTCAGAGCATAAGTTTGAACCTGACAGTAGTGAAGGATCTGAAATGTTTCATTGTTTCTTATGAAGAATCTACACAAATAACATTTATATGAGAGGGTTTAGGAGATAGAGATCATCATCATCATCTTCATTGGCTGCTCAGCCCTGTGTGAGCCCTGGCCTTCTTCAAAAGGTTCTTCCATTCTTTCTTATTCACAGACAAGGAGATAGAGACATTATCCAAGGTTTTACTGACCAGTGCTCCTGAATAAATGCAAATGTTCATCAAGTCACTTCCATATTGTAAATTTATGAAAACTTCCCACTGGCAACAGGAATATTTATACATTGTTATGGCTAATCCAGTTTCAGTAGTTTTGAACACACAAAGTTGGATCTGCTCAATTTTTGTATTCTTCTGGGTCAGTTTTATAATTTGACCACATAGCCCAGTTCACATCATCAGATGATGGAAACAATAATTTGATAGAATATGTTGCTTAAAATATAAGAATGTATTGAATAATGAATTGTAACATGTCATTAATTTATAGTCAGTAATTTGTTTTCAAAATTTAAAACAATTCATATAATTAATCCTGGCAATAAAAAGTCCCAGCAAGAGATTCCAGTGCCTACAAGTAACAGTCATCCATTTTGCAAT
Source organism: Zootermopsis nevadensis (assembly GCF_000696155.1). Next base: position 213,300 of record NW_019060399.1, on the reverse strand, counting down.
TATATTGCTGAAAGTAATAACAAAACTAATTTTCTACTGGTCAGTTAAACATAAATTTGTAAGTGTGACAGCTGCAAAAACTGATATTTTCTTATATGTAAGCATGCTGTATGATAGTGGGATGCATGTTTGGCAGGCCTGGTGTAAGTATTTATACAAATAAGTGTTATGGTGCCTGCTAATTGGCTGAAATAAAACCTTTGTGTGTGGTTTCTTCCCCTTCTTCTTCTTTAGGTTTTGAGCTTGGATACTCTATGACCAATCCCAATGCTCTGGTGTGCTGGGAAGCACAGTTTGGAGATTTCAACAATACTGCACAGTGTATCATTGATCAGTTCATTTCATCTGGCCAAGCCAAATGGGTACGACAGTCTGGTCTCGTGATGCTTCTGCCTCATGCTTTGGAAGGCATGGTAAGTTTAATTTTATACATTTTCTTCCAAGAACCATATACAACATTTTGTGAGAAAGATATGAAGAGATACTAAGAAATGTGTGAGCCATTAAAACTGCGAACAAAATACATAAGTAAATGACCTACAAGCGGATTTTTAAGCTTCACAAATTATGCACAGAGTGAATAGGGATCAACTGTGATTATAATATGTAAATTAATGATTTTAAAATGAGAGTGCTGGGCCCGTTTAAGGCTGAAGTTATTGCACAAACAGAAAAATGAACACACAAGAGAAACATTAAAACATTTTTAATGGAATGAAAGCATAGGAGACAATTCGGTCAACAGTCGTATTGTATCTCATTGACCTAGGACTGAAAATAGGTTTATGTCTCATTTGTGTGAATGTGTGAGAGGTTCTGTTTTTATTGGTTCCTGTTATTTGTGTTTTGCCTGTTACTGCTGCATTTGTGTGGTGAGCTATATGTTTCTCTGTTATTCTAGGGGCCTGAACATTCTAGTGCTAGGTTGGAGAGATTCTTGCAAATGTCGTCTGATGATCCTGATTACTTTCCACCAGAAAGTGAAGAATTTGCTGTTCGGCAGCTGCATGACATCAACTGGATTGTGAGTTGCAGTTTGTGAAATATTTAATACATAGTTACAAGTTCACACATCTTCCTCATGAAAGACATCAGAGTGATGAAGATGCACAAATGATTTTTCTGAAGTTGTCTGCATGATTATTTATGGCTTAAATTTAATGAATTTGTGTAAAGAGAATTGATAAAACAATTACTGGGAATGTATTCTGAGATTTGTGCAGAAACTTGGTTTATTTCTCTTCGTAGCTTGCAGTTTGGTATTATTTTCAGGGCCCTGTAGTTGTTCTGGGATTGAAATTAAATCTTTTTAATCACTAACTTTGTTTCTTCTTGTTCCTTCCTCCAGTGTATCTTTTTCTAGGACAGCACTGTTAACTCAAAACATACATAAACGAAGTATATAATAGTGACATTATCCTCATCATCATTGACTAGCAGTGAAGGCTTTACATGTTGACCCACCAAACACAACACAAAAGGAAAACTGGCAAGGAAATCATATATAATAAATAATTTTAAAATTACATGAAAGGCCAGTAGTACAGGTATGAGGCAATGCAGGGATCCAGTTGTAGCTGGTTGTCAATTCTGGGAACAGATTTTTAAGCTCATGCAGTGCTGGCAAAGATGTGTGGATCATTCGTAAGATTTTGTAGAAAAGTAATAGGACATATTCAAGTACTATTGACTGTATCTGTTATCGTTCATGTATGTTTGTTTCAGTATACAGTAAATGTGCTCATGACTCATGACTCTTGGTATGACTTTCATATTTTTCTGAGCTTTTCTGTTTTCACTGTCCTGTAATTATGTTCTGAACTCAAAATGAGGTAATGTTGTGTGTTGTTTGACAAGGGTGTATAGTACAGTGTTAGGTCAGTAAATACTGCCTTATTTTTATGAGATGGGGTGAGAAACTAAAATGCTTTGCTATGTTCATATTTCAGGTTGCCAACTGTTCGACACCAGCAAACTATTTTCACATCTTGCGGCGACAGATTGCTCTCCCATTCCGCAAGCCTCTGATCCTCATGACACCAAAATCCCTGCTGAGACATCCAGAAGCGAGGTCTAGTTTTGACTTGATGACAGAAAATACAGAATTTTTGAGGTAATTGTTTATATACCAAAAAGTGAAAAAGGAAATTGCTTGTTGTGTCTTTGTGACTTCACTTATGGGAATTGGCAGTACATGGTGATTTATTTGTGTATATTATAGAAATTGTTTTGTTTTAGACAAGAAAAATTCTGGTAAATCACATATTTTTAATGTATTTTTTATGTTTTCTCATACTTTGATGTCCTTTGTATTTGTCTGTTCCAGATAGAAGGTGTGTTGCATAAAGTTGTTCACAGTACAGATACACTCTGTAGCCATGATTAATTTTCTCTTACATACCATAATGAAAATTATTTTGTATAAATGTTGCATAGATTGTGTTCTGTATTATGTTTTTGTGCAAGGAGCAGGGTTTGAGAAAAGTAAATTTAGTTTAAACTTCAAATAAAGTCAAGGTTATATAGGACTTAAACAGACCAAAATTAAATTCGTATGACAATATTTAGTGGAAATAATACCACATTTCATCCACTCTTGTCAAGTAGTTTCAGGGATAAACATCTGGAAAAACACAGCCTCCCCATTAAGCATTTATCTTTGCACTTCTTGCAAAGAACAAATAAAAAACCAGTTAGCAAATTATGTTAGGAATTGATGAAAGACTCTAGGGTTACAAGCTGCTTCGGGTCTTTCATCATCTTCACTCGCCACAAAAGCTTCACTTTATGTTGGGAATATCTATTGAACTGTTTTGTGTGACAGGGTGATTCCAGAGGAAGGACCAGCAACTGAAAACCCAAGTGCTGTGAAGAAGTTGGTATATTGCTCAGGCAAAGTGTACTATGACTTGAAGAAGGCTCGTAATGAGAAGAACCTTGAAAAAGATATTGCCATTGCAAGAGTAGAACAGGTACAAAATATATTCTGTTGCTGCGCAATTCACATTTTACAGGATTTTCAAGTACTGAAGCCCTATCTCACTGAGGATACTAGATTTTTAGGGTGACTTCTTAATCTAATTTGCTTATAACTAACTATATGTACCAGAATCTTTGTTGAGAAGCTGACAGTCTACTTCCCTTATTTTATAAGGAAGTATGTGTTTATGTTACCATGCCTATGCTTGTCCTCTCCACTGTAGCAAATATAAGAAATATAGGTAGGTGGCAGACTGAATTCATTCTTGTGTTGTTACATACTATCACCCCCTCCCCCCTCCTGTTTCCTCTCAGCACAGTGTAGTGAACCTTCCTGCCTGTACAGCAACCTGTTGCATATTTTAAGACTTAGCTCCTCTGTTTGTTAGGTCACTGGTAACTTTTATTATTTGAGCTGTGCAAAATTGTGCATCGTCATACATATCATGAACAGTTCTTAATATGTTGTTTTAAAAGTTATGCAGTTTTGTAACATTTTGATTTTTAATCTATATTTGTTGCCAATACAGAACACCTGTCAGCTCTCATGTCTTGCAAGATTCTTTGCACAGTTCTTAATCTAACACAAGCTTTGGCAGCCAATTATTGGAATTTTGTAATAAAAAAACTTTTTACTAATATAAAAGTTACTTTTAGAACAGAAAGTTGTTTACATTTGTGGACTTAATAAGACATTGCTAGCGAGGGGATATTTTCTTTGGTGTCACATTACATGATGCAGAAGGATCAGGTTTTGTCAGTTGTAAATTTCATTATATTTCAGCGCTCATTGAAAAGTATGTATGATACAGCATTAAATTATGTACATGACACACATTACTACAACTTTTTGCAACAGATCCATGCCACAACTGACCATTAATTGGTGCAGAGTGCTGTACATTACTCATTTTCTTAGATACTCTCTCACCCTTCCTAGGCCACACCTCACCTGCCTTATTTTTTGCACCAGCTTTTAAGGGAAAAGTTCCTTGAAACTTTATTATGGTTTTCTTATACTTATATTTTAGAATTTAGATCATTGCATGGAAGACATTAATCGAACTTATTACATAATCTTTCTTGCAGATCTCTCCTTTCCCATATGACTTGGTTAAGAAGGAGTGTGCAAAGTATCCAAATGCTGCTTTGTGCTGGGCCCAGGAGGAGGCCAAGAATCAGGGTGCCTGGACTTACGTGCAGCCTCGCTTCAACACCACTCTTAATGGAGCCTCTGGTGTCAGGTAGGTCTGTCACTTCTGATGAGCCTCTAACCAGAAATAGATGTAGACCCTTTCATTTATACAGATGGAATGGTTATATGAAATGTACAGCATACTGTAATATTGATCTTTCTTAGTTTCTGTAATGGATAGCAGTCATGACCTTGTACATTTTAATTTTAAATGTAAGAATGTTTTACTGAAATGTGAGGATGAAATATTGTAATTGGTGTCTGAACACTCACATTCGAGCAATTGGCTACTGCAACAGACATTAGAACATTTTTTCTCCCACTATCTTTATCTTGTTTTCTTCTTGAATGTGCCGAGGGGGTGCCATAACGTGAGAGATAAATATGTAAAAGTACTGATATGACGAGGTGACAACTTGAACACAGTATAACTACCACTCCTTCCACCTCTTTATAATGCTGCTGCTGCTTCGTGTTAAGGCTAAGCATCAGTGCCTTCTTTAATCTGTATAAAAAACATTAAAATATGGGTCTTGTGCATTTTGCAGACCCCGGAGACATCGAGAAAACAGTGAGGGGTTTTTTGGGAAGTTTTTTGGCTGGCATTCTGGTCTTACTGAAAATGCCACCTCCCAACTTCATCCTCCTACCTCTACACCTAGAGTTATTAGGTGAGGGCTGTAATTTAATACAAAAATAACAATTCCAAAAATAGATTATTTAGATAAAATTTGATCTGGAGCTTCTTTTTGTTCTGGTAGATCAAATCAGCTTTTGTAGAAAAGGGAGAACTATAAAGATGTGGGGGTTGAAAAGTACATGATCAGTGTGTAATGATACGTTTTGGGATTATTGATTACTATACAAAGAATCAGGCAATTTGGTGGATGACAGTTTTACCATAGCACTGATTGTCACATGTGAGAGTTAAACCACTCAGGCTTTGTTGTTGATACTGTATGCTTCTCATTACTGCAGAGTTGCGGTGTTTCTGTGTTGAGACGTGATATTAAACTTGTGACAGTGAAATATGTTGTTAGCAAGGAGAAGTGTAAGTAGAATAAATAAACATTAATACTTAATGTGATAACAGGAATGAAATTTCCTGTCAATAATGTGATCAGTTGCACAGTATTCTTAGCATTTCAGTGCAAGACAGATTTTACTGGTAGCAACCTTGCAACAACATGATGTTATAGTTCAGTCTGTCTTTGCATAACAAACTTTCGCTCATCCAGTATTCTATTTGTTGAGGGGGGGGTTGTGAGAGATGTGCATATAAGTGTGGTAAAGTTTTGGTGTATCAAGATAAGATAATACAAGACAAAGTGTTTACAAGTGCAGGAGTCTAATTATAATTAAAATATAATATAAATTTACTCACAGGCTGGATTCAGAATGACCACTGACCAGACTCATGTGAGAAAAATTCTGCAGAATGAAGTTTACTTACATATATTACAGGCCATGTTGAAAAATGTTCTCCATTGGTTTGGATTCTTTCGCCACTAAACAGATTCTGGTTCTAATACTAGTTGTTTTGTACATTTAAATATAACTAAGCCTTGTCTGTGGACTTCAGATCAATTTTACTGTTGTGGACTGACTGTAAATACCAGTTTTACAAATTAAGTCTGGCTATTGAATCATGTGGCTGCAGTGATTGCACAGTTTTTGTTTTGTAAGGCCATTTGAATAGCTTTTTAGTGTTTTTCATATTCCCTTTTGATATTCTAACATTTATGAACCATGTATTGCATCTTATATGCATTCCAGTTGTTTGTATGTCAAATAATCAAAGGAGACCCACTACCACAACACTTTACAGATTCCACAGTTGTATATTATGTATTACAGGGAAAGGTATGACTCTTAGGAATGATATACTCTTACAACAGCTATTTGTAAGATTTTTCAAAATAAAGAACGAAAGGCCATATTCGCGTTGTACAGTGGATTCCAATGGACGCGTCTGGCTGACCCCATTTTATAAGGAGTACTCGCCACATAACAGCCAGGAAGGCTATAAAAGGCGGATGCTCCTGGGGAACAAGGTCAGTCAGTAGTCAAGGTTCCACTGGAAACATACACTAGCATACTGTTAAAAATTTAACCCTGGCATTAAGATTTTGCTGGCAGCCTGTGTTATGGCAATTTAAATCCCCTGTTTCCATGTGAAACAGTTATTTAAGCCAAGCTCTGATTTCATCCAACCTCTCTTATGTTAATACTGAGTGCTGACATTTTAGCTTCCTGTTTCTTAACATGCCAGGCATTCTTACTTTATTGGAAAGATTATGAATGGTGTTTCTGTTTGAAACCTGAACCCTGGGTAATTTTCTTCTGAATTTCCTCTGACTCTTCAACTGGAGTTATACTAACTGCACAAAGTGAATGATGAATGATGCTGGATGATAAATGAATGTTCCAAGGAAATATAATCCATGCCTTCACATCATTGCTGTCGACTTGCAGCACCTCTCTGCAGTTGGCAGAGTGATCACACATAGTGGAAAGGCCATACTCCAGTATAGCAAACATATTCTACCCATATTGTTTGTTATGCTGATATAATCAGTGTGCATGATGTGTAGCACACTGGGGGGAAATTAAATTGATGTAAAATATTTGTTACTAAACTTGAAGGGAAGTGACCACCTGCAAGGCCAAAGGGGTAGTTGGGAGGATAATATTAAAGTGGTGTGAGTCTGTGGGCATCTTGATTTATTTGGCCCAAGATAGGGGTCCAGTGGCATGCTTTTGTGAACATAGTAATAAACCCTTGGGTTGTATAAAAGTCGAAAATTTCTTGACAAGCTGAACAATAATCAGGCTTGTTAGGGAGATCCTGTGCAGTGGACTTTTAATGTTAAACTCCAGGAAGTGCATGTTGCATTTGGTAAGGGAGGTTATTCTTTGGGAACAGGTAGTAACACCTACCTGTGGCCATTGTCTTTGCAGTTGCTGCAATACCTTCACTCACTGAGTCATCATCTCCTCATTCTTGGTAATAGGAACATATTTTGATTATTTAGTTCTGCCATCAGTTGGATTTGTTGAAACTGTGTTACTCAGATATCAGGATGATGTGGATTATATTTATTAGTTTTATTCTTATTTATTTGAAGTCATTTTTAAATATGTATAGTGATAGTTTGTTAATTACATTTATTTTTTAGTTATGCTGGACGACCGACTGCTGCCTCTCCTGCTACTGGCAGTAAGATGCAACACTTGCGAGAGCTAACAGCCCTTTTGGATGATGCTATGGCTGTCTAAGAAAAAACTGTAATTGTTGTGGCAGATTGATGGTGTGGATATACAGTATTCTGCTGGTCAGATAATCTTGATATTGTAGTGCTGTAGTGGCTGTCTGAACAAACTGCTGCTGTAGTCTTACTGTATTCTGTAATTGCATTACATGTATCAGCATCATAATGGGATAGGAAAACTGTGCTAATCACCCACTACAGCACATACCTAATACTTTAAACAGATGATAATGAAAGGTTTTTGACAAAGGTGTGTCATTGAACTAATGCATATATTTGGACATGTTCTATGTTAATTTAAAAAAAAACATTGTTTCAGAACTAGGCTCTGCTTCCATTATCTAGTAAAACCATACAGTCTTATGAGTATGGTCCGTTGGATTGAGAGTAGCTCTTTCCAGATTAGGTTCTGTAGTTTCACTTGATGGAAGCAGATCCAGTTTCTGAAAAACTTTATTTTTTAAATAATAGCTAAAGGAAACTATCCAAGCATATGGATCAGCTCAGATTTGTTATGTGCTGTGATATGTAGCCTGAGTTGGTAAATACTGTCTGTTTTACCATCTTTTACAATTTGAGTTTTGTTATACTGCTTAGAATTGAGGAAAACACTCTTTGAAGATTGTGATAGTCTTCTTATGTTGCAAGTAAAAACATATTTTATTGTCTGGTACCTCTGAATGTCCTTTGTCTTATTTAGAATTGTTTACATACAAGCAGGCTTTATGATGCTGTATGAAGATGCAGATAATTTATTTGCCCACATCATGTGTGATATTGGCATTATGAATGTAGTGTTGCAGTATAGAAATGTAAATGTTATAATTGCATGAAATATCCAGAATTTAATGGTATCTGTGTATTATTTAATATTTAAACAAGTTGTATCATGGTTTCCACTTCACCACTATCATAACGTAGGAAAATTCAGGTTGCATATTGTAACACATTTAATCAAACCAACTTGCACAGTGTTCTGTGACACCAGTGATGCTGATTCTTTCTCAGTACTGATCATATTCTTAAATCACATACTGTTTATCAGGTTTATCACAAATGGTAGTGTAATGTTATGTAAAGACATGTTATAACATTTAGGCTAATTTAATTTTACTCTGTTAAGATATTAATGAAAGAGGTACCTTTTATTTTTGTGTGTTTTTAAGGCTCTGTACATTATTTACACTGTGAAATACTTATTTGTAATTAATGTACATACTACCGAAGTGCTTAAAGACAACTTCATACTCTTAAATTACACATTAGTGGGAATGTTAAAAATAGATTTACCTTCCAATATGAAAATTTAAATAAGTACCCTGTTAAATGCAAATATAATGGTGAAGTTGAATAGTTTTACCTTAAAATTATGCAATATCACATTTAAATGAGGTTAGTGTCTATATTACTTTACTAAATTGTTTCTCATATACATTTCATGAGTGATAAAGAATTCTTCAGCTGTCAAGTCTGATAAAATTATTGTTATTACAGATATAGATGTAAAAACATTATTTTAATTAACAGGTTGGCCAGATTGGTTAAAATATCAGGTTTGAGACGTGATGTACACTAAATATCAAATCTGCACACATTATCAGAATTAGGATGTTGGAGGTTGATTGTGAGATTACAAGATCATGAGTTATTTATTTTCACAGGTAATGTTGTGTGATTGTGTTTGTTAATATGTTGAGAAAGAAATTGTGCAGATGAAAATTCGATTTATGAATAAAAGTAATGAGTTTGCTTTCTTGTGCTTTCCCTTTGAGAACTATGTACAGAAGTTATATTCCGGGAAATGGTTGTATTGGCAGAACTTTACCAACGTTTCAGAGATCCTAACTACCTCCACAGAGCGATGAGTGTAAATCTAAAATACTACCACTTATCAAGGGTTCACCACAGACGCGGATGCCATGACCGCGCATTCCTTTTGGTTAGGGCCCCAGCCTGGGGGGAGTCTGGGGAAAATAAATACAAAGGCCAGGTCCTACAGGTTGAGGGTTTGGCATAGGGCTGACAACCCCACCCTAGAAAACAACATTGTTTCGAAACCTTAGAGGAGGCCAAGGCTCGATTTGGGCTGTAGGGTCATTGGAGAGAGTACCACAGCCTAACGAATCTGCTGTACAATCAACTGTAATATTCCACATACTGTGATAAGTCAACTATGACATGCTGCTGTTATTCCGTCCTACAAACTTGTTCACGGTTGTTATATGAGCTTACAAAAATAATTCACAGAGACATTTCACCAAACAACAAATATAACCTGTGACCATATAGCACTCTTTGGCCAAAGTAACTATTGTGGTCAGTGATATTTTAATGTAAGCTCAATCCAGAATTACCTGACTCCAAAGGAATTTATTTGTAGTGCCGCTCACAAATTTACGTTCAAATAATAGAAGATTGTCATGTGTCTGCCGAAACTTGTTCTTTGGTATACATTCTTAGATTTTCAAGATGTGTAAGGTTTGTAATAATCTCTAAATATGTTTATTGCACAAGGACTTATAACCCAATTTTATTTCAGAAATTTGGAATGAATTAAGAATGGATACGTTTCGAAGCGTAAGTTCAGGTAAGAAAAGGCGACAGATTAATGATGGATGTGGAGTGAACTGTGCCTCAAAGAAGAGAAGAAAGGGGAAACCTTCAGAAAAAAATGTGGAACCTGTAGGAGAAATGTCTAGACGTGAAGAGCAAAGGTAGGTTTTCTTACCACTAGAGGAAGCTGAAAGAAACAAGAGGCATATACAGAACATATATAAAATAAATTGTCTGCCTTGAAGTTTTCTGTTTTCGTATAATTGTTTTCTCATATTAAAACTGAGGAAAACATTATACTGAAAGGAAAGTTTGCGTTGTTACCAAGTGTGGATTCACTTATGAAGACGTGTTAGATTTTGTATATTCTCCTTATAACAAAGCAATGGTTTTTAAAGTGAACATGTTTGCCTATAATAAAGTTACTGAACAAATTAACTTATTTTAAATATCTTGATTATTATATCACATTAAAATTAGAGACATTTGTGAAAAACTTCTGAATTAAAACAGGGACTAATAAACCAAGTGTTTGAACCCAAATTAGTTTAGAAACATAGCAAAAATTATAGTTTACAAGACTTTAATTCAATCCACATTGACTTACAGCAGCAAAGTTGAACTTTGTACAAATGAGATAAAAGCAGAATCACAGCTCTGCTAATTTTTACCGTAAAACTAATTTATACATAGTGAAGGGATTGGATACAGGAGTCATAGAATTCTCTGCATGCGCTACACAGCACTCCCAGCACTACATACACTGTTGCATACCATCAAAAAATGGCATGTTCACCCAACCACGTGAGATATTCATTGCTTATCTGAAGAACTGTTATTGTCACTAATGATATCAAAAGCTCAGTCATACTTTTCACCATTGTCCTTATCTCCAGTTACTTCTTGCTCAGGCCATACATCACCAGCAACAGGCTAATATCTGAATGAATATGGTTTATACATAGCCTTGTGGTAATATTTACCAGTATATTTGACAGAATGGTTCCATAACAGTACTGTAGTTGAGAACCACTGCAGTAAGTTATGATAGGTAGAATTTAATTGTGAATAGTTAGGTTTAATTTTCAGATAGTTAATTTTGGAAAAAATCTATCCAAAGTCTGTGAAGATATAAATCATAATTCCTCCCAAATTGTGTAAATATTCATACAATTTGAACCATGTAGTTCAAAACTCTGTGCCCATGATTGTGAATATACCTTGCTGCTTATCATGTTTAATTTGTCTCCCATTCACTCTACTTGTGCAGGTCGTGTTACTTCTGTCCCATTTCAGTCTATAGTAATGTTAATTATATTAGAGGTAAACTTCACTCGAAGTTCTACACATGTCAAAGAATGTGTAAAGGAAAGAACAAATTATATAATTTTATTGAGTTTGTTCTTACTGTTTGTAATACCTTAATTGCTATACCCTCTTAAGATGTGAAATTTGAGTTTATGTAATATAAAATCCATTTGCTTCAAACACACTAGGTATTGTTGTATCTGATCTGTTTATAATATTGTTGTTCAGACTTGAAAAACTTGTGCTGGGCGACAGCTCAGATCTGCTAAATGATGAGTCCAAAGTACCATTATGCTCCCTTGCTTCTGCAATGGAAGACTCGGGTGTGGAAGAAGGAAATTATGACAGTAGCCCACAAATGTCTGATACATTAGCTTCACCAGAAAGGGAACCTGCATGGCAAGATGATGAAGATGTAAATATCTGGTGAGTGACAATTCTGCTTATGTAATTAGTTGTGAAGATGATTCAGAACTGGTTATATATACAGAATTTTATAATGGAACTTTCCATTGTGTTTTTAAGGATATCACTTTATGAAAGCTGTCAACATAGTATTTTTTGCTTGTTATAATACATAATTAGTGGGAATATCCCATAGAAATTCAACAGGAAATGATTTCTTTCATATTTTAATCTATTATTTCCTTTCATATGTTCCTTAGCCCCTTTCTTACCTGCATTGTCACTCTCACAGAGGACTGTACTTATGATATGGTTCATCACACTAGAATAAAGTAGGACCTCACACACTGAAGGTGAAACAGTGGAAATGGGTAGATAAGATGACAACCCAGCATGTTGTGTCGTCTGTTATTGAATTGTGATCATATCACCATTGAAAACAAATGTTTTAAAAGTTTTTACAGTATACATTATGAGTGAGTTTAACCTGGAGTATTCTTCTTTTCTGGTCCTGTAATTTTGGAAGAAAATACTGCCAGGCTTCTTCTCGTTTGTTTTCAATTCCATTGCAATTTTGGATATTCTGTCTTCATTCACTTTGCTTGGCCAAACCACTAGAGTCTGTTTGTTTCTAAATGCTTTTGTTATTTATCAGTTTTTACTTCATTTCTCACTTTTTTATTTATGTCTGTCTTCTCTGGTTTTATGAATTATATTTTATAAGAACTTAATTTCTACTGCATATATCAACATCAGATGTCCCACATAAAGTGGAAATGTCTAAGGAATAAGAAGAGATTATCTTTTTTTTAAAAGAGGTCGTGTATATTGAAATTCTGCCAGATTTGTTGGTATTTCTAGTTTCAAATTAAATATTTATTATTGTAGTCTTGAAGTTGTAAAAATACTGACAGTTATGTAACATCATTGTGTGAATACTTCTTGTGGGGAGGGGAGATTTCATAGGCATGATGACTGCCTTTATAGTTTTTTTTATTTTAAAATCATGCATATTTTACACATAAGGAAAGGGCTTCATGGATGGCCATGTTGACAGAAAATACCACTTCTCATAATTGGGGATTTGCGCCGATTCAGAATAATGCTGATTTTGAAACCAGCAAGTCAAAAAGTGAAAAAAAAATATTTTATTATTATTTATAACATTTTACAATGTATCTCGTACTGATTCTTATACTAAATCGTAATTCATACATCGCTGATTTTGAATAAAAATTATAAATACAGTCATCTCTGCAATTACGTATGTTTCATTAACGCAAATTTGCTCCAATGAGAGTGATGAATCGGTAAAAGCTGTTTGTGAAATGAAAACGTTTGCATATGCGAGTTTACTCTTATGCAGTTTCATTCCTGGCGCTTTAAACTTTCAAAGGACTAATTTAATTTCTGCGAGGTACCGGGGTTATTTTACTACGCGATTTTCTATAGGTCGGCATCTTACATGAATGCAACTGTCGCATAACAGCAGAGATGACTGTACACATCAATCACATGAAAGAATCATGGGGACCAACGAATTGCTGATTGTAAGTGTACGAAATATATTTTTTTAAATTCCCTTCATTTTATTTATGTTATTTCAGAGCTTTAAATGTAATGCCATTATATTACTCGTCAATGTTTGGGTGCTGGGAACGCATGTCATTGACTTCCCATTGATTTACATTATAAAAGAGTTTCAGTTTATGCCGGTTCATCCAGGAACGCATCCCTGGCGTAAATCGAGGGCTACCTGTACATGATTTCTAAGCTGGTTGGTACTTTGAACTTTTAGTCTGGAGATTCCAGCTTGGATACGTGACCGCATTAGTCTGATTGAGATATTTCATGGTTTTAAACAGTATCTGCACATAATGCTAGGATGCTGTCTTAAAATAGGCCACTATTATCTCCTTCCAAATCCTTGCATATGCAACAGTAATGGTCATCTCATTTAATTTAATGCTTATCAACCTATAAATCAGTCATCCATAATGTTCCTTATTTGTCTGGAACTGGTTGAATAGTGTTGTTTAACCACCACTTAATCATTCTTAAATTTGTTGTATGTACTACATGTCCCCAGCTATTGTTAAATAACACAAAAAATAAAACAAACTAATGCCTATGGAACTGGATAAATGGAAATAAAATGACAATGTCATTGGAGTTTACAAATCTCCACATTAAGAAGCATGTTGCATTTAATTTTAGTGTTACAGATGCTGTGTATGCACAAGGAAGGCATGTACCTGATGTATTATCTGGTGGCAGCAGTTCAGATGCATATGCACGCATTCTTAAACACAAGTTTGAGGCAACAATGGGAACTCCTGCGTGGGCAGAGCTCAGCAACCAAAATACCAGAAAAAGCAGTTCATCAGATGATGATGATGATTCAGACAATGAATTGTTGAGGGTGAGGAAAGTACTATTACTGGTAATCAATGAACTGTGTAATTCCAGTTTAAGGTAGTCTTATATTATTGTAGAATACATTTTGTGTTGTTTGGCTCTTATAAATATATAAATACCATATATCTTGCCAGGATCTCAGATTTTATTTGTTACAGAAACTAACACATTAATATGTTAATTAGTTTGCATGGCAAAACCTTATGATTGGAATGTGTGTGCGTGCACACGCATGCATGTCTTTGTTTGAATTGAAGCTTGGAGGATGGGGATTGTGTTATATTAAGGAAAAATTGTAATTTTATCTGTATCCCCATAATAGCATAATAGAAATAGTATACACTACACACATTATAGAACCATGTGTGTTTCAGCACTGTGGCAACGTTCTGTCTAGTTGGTCATCAGTTCTTAGAAAGGGAGCCATTGAGGTGAAACGGGTTTGTGACTTGAATCATGACACATACTCAGAAGGATCAATTATCAAGGCTGTGCAGTTCCATCCTAATGCAACTGTTGCATTGGTTGCTGGCTTATCAGGAGTTGCATCACTCTTTCAAGTGGATGGGAAGAGCAACACCAAACTTCATTCTGTGCAGTTTGATCGCTATCCTATACATTGTGCCCATTTTGTGCCCAGTGGTGAGCAGTTCATTGTTGGCTCACAACACCATGGGTGTTTCCACAGCTATGACATGATGGCCTGTCGAAACGTTCGAGCTATTCCAAGTCAAGGATTAGGCATCACTAATACAAAGGTTATTTTAGTTACATTGTATAATTTTCTAAAGTAAGAGAGAATGTCTTCAGTTGTACACAAGTGTAGTGACTAGGCTATGGGCTAGACAACCAGCACATGCACATACACACACATGAGATATATACATCTTTTTTACATTCCATAGATCCATAAGTTAGTCAGATAACAATAGGATGTGTAAAGGTTAATACCTTATTTGTATATGACTTTTATCATTATTACTGATTCATGAGAAGTTGCCAATCTATTCAAATGTTGTACTAACTATAATGCATACTACAAAACATTACACACGTTGAAAGTATAAAGCAGTATTAAGAGAAATATGAATGTAATTTATGCATGCACACATGAGTAGCCTATATGTAGGAGTAAAAAAAGTAAAGCTATACCACTATGTGCCATATAGGTGTTCAAGAGGAGGTATATCTACTTATTGTCAACCTCAGAATTAGATGGGGATGAATGGTGAGCGTTATGCCCCCCAGGGAAATGACCTCAGGAGGCTGGGTGGGCCTCAGAGCTGGACTGAATGCCAAGGCTAAAAGAAAATTATCTGCCCCTGTTGGGGATCAAACCCCAATCGTCCATTTCTTAGTCAGTCACTATACTGACTGAGCTAACCAGCTCCTTTAGCCTATACAATTTTATAGCAATATATGATTGCTACATTGAACTACTCTTGTAGAAAGGTCATTGAATTTCATTTGGGGAATGATTTCTTGTCTTAATACCTCACACCATTTGTCCCTTCCCTTTTATCCCATTCTTGCCTTTATTATCTTCCCTATTTTCTCCTGTGTTTCTTTCTCATCCCTTCTCTGCCCTTTTCACATAATTTAAAATCTGATAAAGCTAATATCATGCTTAGTAATAAAAAAAGTTTATAAAGTAAAGCTGTCCCACTATACACCATGTAGGCACTTGGGGGGGGAGAGAAGGTATAGTTCCTACTCATTCTTGACCTTGGCACTAGATGGGGGTGAGTGGTCAGCCTCATGGCCTGGCCGCACTTTACCCTCAGGGAAGGACCCTGGCACCCATTGGACAGGTGGCTGGGTGGGCCCCAGAACCAGTCTGGATGCAGAGGCTAGAGGAAAAATCCTCTGCCCTCATCGGGGACCGAACCCTGGTTGTCCAGTCCATAGGCAGTCACTATACTGACCAAGCTACATCAGCTAACATCTTGCTTAGTAATAGAAATCTAAAGTAGTTTATAGGTACAAAATAAGACTTACAACATGCCATTACATGAAAACAAAAGATTAAGGACTGAAGAGTTAATTCACAAATTGTTTGATACTTATATGGTTTGTCTGGAGTCTGCAGTACAAAAGATTTACAATTGAAAGAATAGAAAATTATTGTAAATTTCTTATTTGGTGTCATTCTTTTACAATACAGAATTTTGAGCTCTCTCCTGATGGC
Source organism: Zootermopsis nevadensis (assembly GCF_000696155.1). Next base: position 196,982 of record NW_019060399.1, on the reverse strand, counting down.
CGGTTATTGGCTGTGGTTGGAAGATTTGGGAACATACATCTTCTGACAGTAAATACACTTGAAGGTGTTGGTCTCTTGAAGATGAACGGTGAAGTCTCAGCTTTGGCTTTCAACAATGATGGATCACGTTTATTCTCACATGGGGGTATGTTATTTTATTTAGTCGTGGTTGTTAAGTTAAGTAATTTAAGCTGTTGTCCATAACTTGAACATGTTTGTAATAATGTTCCATATCTGACATGGACATAGTATGAGCAGACCACTGCACTGTTTCTTAACCCTTTCCATGCTATGGATGAGGTATGTCTCTCTGATACCAGCTCTTCTTTCCTGAAATTCTTTTGTATATAAAGGAAAAGAATCTTTGTAATGAGGAACTCCATGTGAAAGGGGTCAAAGGCGGTGTTATACAGCTATTTCTCTGAGGTTTGTGACATTGTTTAAGTTCCAAATTGTCATACTGGTAGCATATTTATTTTAGTTATGTTTGTTTCTTGAGGAAGAAGTAAAGTATGGCTGTGGTTGATTCATTAGGTCACAGTTATGTCAGGCACCGCCCTGATTGTTAAGTATATTTCATATACACAGCATTCCAAGAATTGGCTTTTCTCCCATTTTCAGGCAGTTGGTTGTGTGGCATACTTTTATTGGCCACACTAGTTATTTGTCAATTTAGCATGCCACTTTAGTAAACTAATATTTCCAGGTTGAATCCTGATAGCTTTCAGTAATAAATTTTATAAAATACCAATAGACCATTATTCTTTTTGATGGTAGCAAGCCACATCAGGACAGGAGTAGAGTAAACTCCCACAATATCATGCATATTAAAATATAATTGAGACACTTTGCAGTGTTCAGCACATTCAAACGTGCAATGCAAAGAGGTAAAGTATAATTCAGTTTTTGTTATTTGTAAATCAGTGTTTTTTTGTTTGTTTTTTTTTTTTGTCACCATAGAGGGTGGAGAGGTGTATGTTTGGGACATCGGAAGCAGGCGTTGTTCAAGTCGATTTGTTGATGATGGATGTATATGGGGTAGCAGCATGGCAGTGGCACCTGGTGGCCGATTCATAGCATGTGGTGCACGTTCAGGCGTTGTGAATGTGTATGAGACTGCAGGGCTGCAGTCATCAACAAACCATGCACCAAAACCAGCTAAAATACTG
>NW_019060399.1:161976-195798 GCF_000696155.1 Zootermopsis nevadensis | reverse complement strand
GCAACAGCCATCAAGTTCAATGCTTCCTCTGAGGTGTTGGCTATGGCCTCTGATGAAAAGGATAATGCATTGAGATTGGTGAGTGTTCAGAACAGACTAAGTAATATTTGAAGATTTCTGTCTTCTGGGTTGTTGCGCTGTGTAGTCTGGTTGATGTTAACCAACGTTTCAGAGGTCATACTGCCTCCGTCATCCTCTCCTCAAAAACCGGCTACATGGATCGGATAGTCAGGGAAGCCATCGAGATCGAATTACATCCTGATAACTTTAACAGGGAAGATGGACTTCACCATTTGTCCACTCCCACACCTGCTCCCATTGGCTCGGGGCAAGCTACACCTTTGACTTTCCGGCCCTATAAACCTAGCCCCACACACCCTATTGGCATATTCATCGCCCTGATGACGGAGACAGTATGACCTCTGAAACGTTGGTTAACATCGACCAGACTACACAGCGCAACAACCCAGATGACAGAAATCTTCATACTCACCGCTGTGAAAACCTCAAATCTTACATAAGTAATATCTCTTTTGTCCTAATGTATCACGTTTAAAGCATATACTTGGACATTGTACAAGTACTATTATGCATATTATGTTTTTCTGTTGTTATTAATGTGCTTTTCATCCCCCCCCCCGCCCCCCCAACCCACACAAATTCAAATTATTAACAAGGTTGTATTCCAGTACACATTTTGATCAGTTTCTTGTAGAGAACTGTTAATATCAGATGTGTGTGATGCTTACAGGTGCATTTCCCCAGCATGACTGTTTTCTCCAACTTTCCGGGTTCGGTGCAGTCTGTCCTTGCGCGGCCTCAGTGCCTTGCCTTCTCTCCTGGTAGTGGTTACCTTGCTATTGGTAATAATAAGAGTACAGCTCTACTGTACAGGTAAGGATTATTTGTACACAAATCTGAGTTAAACAATATATAGAAATGTTTTAGGTTTGCCCTACTGAACTGTGGCATGTTGTTAGTGTTAAACTTTCAGTTTGACTTAATATCACATTTATCCAATTACATGCTTCATTCTTCTAAAATGTTTGCATAAATGATGGATATGCATTACATGCAAGGATTAAGTTTGGGCAGCAAAAAAGGGCTACCAGTAAAAATATACAAGATGCAGCTGCACACCTAGTAACATCATTTGTGTATGCTGTGCTGACTGTTCAATGAAGGAAGAAGCTCAGCTCCTTATAGCATGGTTTCTGCAGCTTACCAGTTTTTGGCCCTTAAAGTTTCATTCAAATGTATTTTTTTAAACACCATAAAAACAAGGGTGCACATATTCAGGAGTGCGTGATATTTAGACAGAAACAATGATAAGAGATATTAGAACCCAGAGGCTGAACACCACTAACCCCAAATCCCATCATTGAACACAATGCTGAGCTAGTTTATTCCTATCTATGTTACCAGAATGTATTTTCATATATATCATGTTAATATGTTGGTCTTTGTCTTCTGAATGGCAGCTTTCCACGAGGTTTCATTTCACATCCCAAGACCCTATTGTCAAAGATGTATTTAACATTATCCACACATGTACATTTCAGTCTCCCAATTTCCATTAATTTTCTGGGCAGTTTTATTTACATATTCTTCTGTGCAGTTTGCATATCCCACCCACCTCATGTTTTATGATTGCCACCCTAATAATATTATGTGAGGGGTAAAAGACCTGAAACTCCTTAGTATATAATTTCAGTCTTCCTGTTACATTTTCTTAGGAACAAATATTCTGAACAGTTTGTCAGTAATCCTCAGAACATGAACACGTTTCACATCATATAAAATGGGGTAAAGTTTATTTATAATTAATTAATTGATCCAGTTAAATAAATTTTGAATCCTGGGTGCAGCTCAGTGCATTTGTGTGCACTATAATATTAAAAGTATATAAAAAATTCCCCATGTAATGAATTTCTGCCAGCATGGCTAGTCTATGACAGCTTCCTCCATTGTTTCTTATTCTGCCATAAGTCCATTTGTATGTTTGTCAGCTCATTTTCTACCATTTTATATTCCTTCATCCACATGGGTTCTCCACCTTGTCCTCGATTTATTTTAACTTTATGCTATGTGCAAAACAGATTTTTCTTTCATTTCAGGTTAAAACATTATGGCAATTATTAGGTTCCATTACAGAATATTCATGTAGACAACTGGAATATTGACTGGAGAGGTATATGTTGATATGAATATTCCATCCTGTTTGCATTCCTGTCAGGTGTATTTGAGAAAAAACAGTACAAATATCATTCAGGTTTATATCTTATGTACTGGCTACTTACCTGTCCAGTACTGAAGATTCCGTATCATGGAAGTTGTAACATCTACATAGAGATACCTTACATGAAGTTATGTTCAATACTGAAGATTCCGCCTTATGGGAGTTCTGACATCTGCATAGATACCTTACATGGAGTTATGATGAAGAAAAAGTTTATTATTAATTATGTTCCAGTTGTTTGAATAATTGGAGAATAAGAAAATTCCAGTATATCCAGTATTAACTTGTAACTTCTGACTCTCATCCTTTCCCTCCTGCATTCCCTCCCCCCTTTTCAATAAATAAAGTTCTACAAGAAGAAACAAATGAGGAAATGGAAAGATTTGTGCTGGATTTTTATAGAACTCTCTTTTATATACAAATTTTGCATATACTGCCAGAATTAAATAAGGAAGCCTAATTAGTATGTTTTATTTTGTTTCCATACAAGTACTAATTAAACTTAGCAACTTTTGACATGACTTTCAGTTTACTTTGATATTGATTTCAGTATTAACACAACATATAGTTTAAACTTTTGGTTGGTGAAGTTTAGATAGACCCTCAAACAGATATGAATTAGCCCGAAATGTGGATCTTGAAGGGTTATAAAATTAGGTAAGTGTTGTGACACAGCTGAACATTTGTTATTGGAAATAATATGTTTATTTCAAATCTTTAAGAACCACAGACCAGTTAGAAACATTTTGAACAAACTCAGAACATGTATTCCATACCAGAATATTTTTAATCTTGATATATTAAATTTCCTCCAGTGAAGATTTTCTTCAGTTTAGTGTTCAAGAAGCAACATTGTTTCCTGATTTGCCTCTACTCTGAGGTAGATATAGAGTGCACATCAAACACAAAACTGTGTATTGTGAAACACTGCCTTAAAAAAAGTTGCCTTCACCTTTTCAATTATTTCTGTGTTCTTTTGTGTGAGGCAGTGCTATAGCAACACATATATTAGCAAGTGTAATTTTCTTTCCCATTATTAATTTACTTGCATATATTCCATCAGTGGTTATCATCATGACATTGCTGATGTCTCTGGCTAATAAACTGAATGGTGAGGTTGTGTAACAATATATGTTAAATTAATTCCTTTCTTGTCACACATCCATTTGCCTTGGTTGGAAAGTATGATGGTTGAGCTGTGTGGTGTAGTCTGTCTCTCATTGGGTTTAAAAGAAATTTAGCTATAAAGAACATTATCCCTCATGACTGATTTATAGACACAAGAATTTGGGAATTTTTTCTCTCAGTTTTCCCTTGCCAATCACCATTTTATCATCACCCCTGCCCAAACAGGCAGCACATTATCACAATCTAAGTTCTCAGATGGGGCTTCACTTCTGAACTGACATTGGGCTTCCAGTAAGATTTTGCATATACTGCCAGAATTAAATAAGGAAGCCTAATTAGTATGTTTTATTTTGTTTCCATACAAGTACTAATTAAACTTAGCAACTTTTGACATGACTTTCAGTTTACTTTGATATTGATTTCAGTATTAACACAACATATAGTTTAAACTTTTGGTTGGTGAAGTTTAGATAGACCCTCAAACAGATATGAATTAGCCCGAAATGTGGATCTTGAAGGGTTATAAAATTAGGTAAGTGTTGTGACACAGCTGAACATTTGTTATTGGAAATAATATGTTTATTTCAAATCTTTAAGAACCACAGACCAGTTAGAAACATTTTGAACAAACTCAGAACATGTATTCCATACCAGAATATTTTTAATCTTGATATATTAAATTTCCTCCAGTGAAGATTTTCTTCAGTTTAGTGTTCAAGAAGCAACATTGTTTCCTGATTTGCCTCTACTCTGAGGTAGATATAGAGTGCACATCAAACACAAAACTGTGTATTGTGAAACACTGCCTTAAAAAAAGTTGCCTTCACCTTTTCAATTATTTCTGTGTTCTTTTGTGTGAGGCAGTGCTATAGCAACACATATATTAGCAAGTGTAATTTTCTTTCCCATTATTAATTTACTTGCATATATTCCATCAGTGGTTATCATCATGACATTGCTGATGTCTCTGGCTAATAAACTGAATGGTGAGGTTGTGTAACAATATATGTTAAATTAATTCCTTTCTTGTCACACATCCATTTGCCTTGGTTGGAAAGTATGATGGTTGAGCTGTGTGGTGTAGTCTGTCTCTCATTGGGTTTAAAAGAAATTTAGCTATAAAGAACATTATCCCTCATGACTGATTTATAGACACAAGAATTTGGGAATTTTTTCTCTCAGTTTTCCCTTGCCAATCACCATTTTATCATCACCCCTGCCCAAACAGGCAGCACATTATCACAATCTAAGTTCTCAGATGGGGCTTCACTTCTGAACTGACATTGGGCTTCCAGTAAGCATTAACAACAGATTTTTAAAAATTGTAACAGGTTCTTCAATTCTAAAGTTTTGATTTATTATTATTATTACATGCATTCAAAGTAAGGGAAATCAAGAAGTACAGGCTACATGAATAGTCTAAAGTTAAATTTACTTACAAGGCCAAATTACCATAGTATAAATGTTTGATAATTCCATTTATTTATTTATAGCAAACACATTTGATGTAAATGTTACATAGTTTCAATTCATTAATTTCATTATGGTTCCATAAATACAGTGCATTATCTTGCAAAGCTAAACATTTCTGTCACTTCTACTACAGCCAATAACAGCCTAACTTTGGTACAACTTCCAGTTAATCCTGATATAAATCTAGTAGTATCACTCTATAAGAGATGTTGAAAATGTAGACCACACACACACACACACACTATATAATGAAAACAGCTAAAATTTCAGATTCTTCATACAAAAATAAATGCTGGCAGTATCATTAATTACTATACGGATTGGGCCTGTTGACCCATTCTGGGACAGCTGCCCAAGGCAATTTGTCCTTATTAAGTCTTGTGGGGTGCATTTGAATAGTGAGTGACAAGCCCACTGCCTCTGTATAATTTCTACTCAATCCTGATTTGTTTTTCACTCTTAAAAATCCATTGACCTTGGCTGGGTTTGAACCCACGAGCCTTTGGTTCAGTGGCGAGCACGCTAACCACTAGTTCACTGAGGGCAACTGTGCTGGCAGTATAAAGAACTGTATTCATTTAATAGATGAAGCCAAAACTGAATGCTTACTCAACTGAGTGCAACTCATTTCAGCAATTACTGATACAGCTCAGCCTGAGTCATTTATAACTAATATCTTGATTAATTGGAAGAGCTCAGCCTAGGGTAGGCTGATGCTGGTTGATAAGATATGGACAGAAATGTGTAACTTTGTACAACATGCTTATTCACATTGTCTTCCATATATAAATTCTATTTAAAAGCACTGGAATGGATGTATGCACAATAAGGCAACCAGAACATCATAATTTAGTCACTGTAGCCTAATCTTCATATATCCAGGCTTCAGAGGCTGGTTTCCAGGCGATCAGTTCTTTAGGTTCGAACCACAGGTTTATTTCCTTGTTTGCAGCTTCCACCGAGTCTGAACCATGGATGATGTTCCTGAAACATTAATATAATAGGGTTGAAATAATTTCAGAATACGTATGTAGTATTACTTGGGTCATCAACAAATGCCAATACTTTTAAGATTTATATATCATGTAATGACATACAAAGGTGATTATTTGTCAAATAACCCTAACTAATGTCAGTCCTTTCAGTAGTTACACTAATATGGATAACCTTTAATCTCCACTTCAGTACTGTTGCCTCAGAACACTTGTTTAGTCCATCAAATAGTGGTTCAGGAAACTTACAAAAAGAAGTATTGCATCTTCAGTTTCTTGTGACAGGAAATGTAAGGAAAAAATCCATGAAATAGAACCACTTAAAATATGAAAATTTCTTTTGATGACCCAGGATTTAATGCATAAGGCCATTCCACATTTCAGGTCACATGGAATCCCATTGGAGAAGTATGGATTTAATCCAGGTACAATATAAGTGGGATCTGTGTTGCACAAAGTGACAAATGGACATTTCTTTCTTAGTTTACTTTGATTTCTCCCTCTAGACCATTCATGACACTTTATATTCATCTATCTCTACCTCTGAGGTGTGGCAGGCCTGATTAGCTGGCCCATTAACACAACCTCAGTTCATCACCTAACCTATTAGTATAATGATGTTCAGTACGTAAGACTTCAAAATTATGCAAATTTACAAACACAAACGGTATAACTAACTATGACTTTTAACTTTTGTACCTCTTCATTTACAGCATTAATGATAGTATGACACTATTTCAATTTCTCAACTGATATAGCATCATGTAAAATGTAAAGGTAACCATAAATGGTGAAGGTGCAGATTTGGAAGGAACTGATCATGGCCTACTTTAGGATATTATCTCGAACACAGTCGCTCACACACACACACACACACACACACCTTGTGTAATGGAAAATTGTTGTCCAGAAGTCTATATAAGTCTAAATCCTTTTTCTTTGCCACAATAAATGTACATGTAGAATGACGCTCACCTGCCAACTTGGATGCAAAGATCTCCTCTAATGGTTCCTGGGTTAGAATCCTTGGGGTCAGTAGCTCCCAGCATAAATCTACCAGTTTTCACAACATTCAGACCTTCCCATACCTAAAACGACATCAAAATGTCTTTGTTACAATAAAACAACAACATCGCAAATATGTGGTATTCTCTTCTGGAGTTAATGTGGAAACAACTCAGTCACCTCATTCTCCATTCAATAACCAGAATATAAAACTCACCATCGGTACCACAGGTCCAGATGACATATATTTTACTAGACCAGGAAAAAATGGTCTACCGGCTAGGTCGGCATAATGTTTCTTCAACAAGTCTTCTGATGGCTAAAATACCAAATACTAGTATAAGCATTATTGACTTACCCATGTTAAAATAATTGTTAAGGTTACTATATATAACAAAAATACTAGTATTCCACATGGCTATTTACAACTATGGAAAAGGATGACCTTCACATATGTAATCACAATTGACTAGTTCCAACAAACGCAGCCACATATGCAAACACGTGTTCTCCTCTAACCTACCCAGGTAAATTTCAAAGCTACAAGCTTAAATCCTTTTGCTTCAAATCGTTTAATTATTTTGCCAACTAATCCTCTTTGTACACCATCGGGTTTGACCATTATAAAAGTGCGTTCCCTTGCTTCCGCCATCGATTTTGAAAATATTGAGAAAAGTGCTAATACAGAACAAATAACCATCCAATGTCTACAGTAGCAGCTACACAGAGAACAAGTGAGCTATTGTGACGTGGAGCTCTTTCCATTCAGAAATTCCTAAAAACGTGAAATCGATATTAGCGCACAGATGAACTAAATATCCGTGGTTCACTTAGTAAAATATCAACCAGAGATTAATGACGTTCACAGTATGGCAATAAGTATGTGAAGACAATCCTAGCTCAAAAATTTCGTCCGTAACAAAATCGGTTTTCAAAGCAGACACTGTGAGCTGTATGACAGAACATAATGTCTCATAAAAAATGCAATTTCTTAGTACCAACATATGTAACTTCGTAATTTTTTCGCAGTAAAAACATTAGGTAACAAAGGTAGTTTAGGTGTCTGTGATGGTCACAAAGACTATGTAAATTCGCAGGCGCTTTTTATTGATAAGCCATGAATCATAGATAACCAAATGGTGAAAACCAGGCATTGCAAATAGAGTGATAACGTCATTATGTGCAGTCAGGTCTGGTACAGTATCGGTAGATCATTGGTATATGGCTTCCTACAATGAAGCCTGTTCACCTTGTTCTATGTTCTGAGTTCCCAACTTGATCTGGAAACCAAGCTATTAAAGATACTGACTACTGTTTGTGGTCCAGACAAATGTTTGGGTAGTACTATATTGGACCTTGACCACTTTTACTTCACTTTTGAATAAACGTTCATTAAACCTTTCATGTTCCATTATTTAATCTTTGAATTGAAAGCATCAGACACCACGACTACAGTTACATATATTATTGACTTAACAGAAGGAAACTTATAAAGAAGATATAAATGTGTCATTCGGTTCTTGCTGGGAATTTTTGTTTCACATACTACCTCCACGGGGGTGGAAAAGTTGTTTATTTTTCCGTTTGCTTCACAAGTTTTTATCTTTGGTTTGAGAATGAAGGGCAATTTTCTCCCCTCACTACGTTATAAGTACAATCAATAGTACTCCTCCATTGCGGTTCACACGAACGAAAAATGCAGGCCGTGAGACATGTTTCTGCAACACAGTGTTATAGGTTTGTGAGGCATTTCATTCTATGAATCTTGACCTGTCCTCACCTATGTAATCTATGGCCCCGTTTCAATAATTAACTAAATAAATTATTTTTTTCGACTGGACCTGTAATTGTTTGACAATGAAATGTAAATCAGCTGCCACGTTGCACCAGGTCAGTGGAATTTAAGGCCGTGGACCATGTAGTTCTCACACCCCTGAACAGTCGTATTGGTTTCCGTAATGAACAAGCCAAGGAACTCTCGAAGCAACTAATTAGGGCCTGGTTAAGTAGCAAGTCAAATTGGGTTCGAATCCTCTCCAAGAACAGTGCTCGCAAGAGCCACTGAATCAGTTCAGACTCTCATTCCATATTGCTTGAAGACGTTTTCTTAATATCTGTCGACGCCAAGACCTCCGAAGGGTTCCTTCCCCTTCAGGTCTTACTTCTACAAATTTATTTTATTTTTCAACGCTTCTGTGCATGTTACAAGTCCTGCTCGTCTCATTCTCGTGTTGTTCACCCTAATAAATCTGGTGAGAAGTACACATTAATTAAATCAATTGGAAGTATAACTTTCTTTCTTTCTATAATTTCTTGTGAATATCTTAAAAAAAGCATGCACACATATGCGCAACTAAGTGATAAATATGATAGGCATTGGTATTGTGTTTGTTGTTTTATAGTTTAATATTTTGTACATAGAACAACAGCTACACATAGGTCACTTTTAAATTTAATACCGGTGCTAGAAACGAAAGACAAAGATAGCAAGATTCTAGTTTGTTCTCGATGATTCTGGAAAGGGTAACACCCATAGAACGGAAGTTCAATAATATCTAGTCAAAATCAGGATGTGTATTCAACAAATGTATTCTTTATATAGTAAATTTTTATCTTATTTCTCCTTATTGCTAATATTTTCTGTTGAAAATTTTAGAGAGTTCTAAATTTTATTTATTTCAGTATTATTACAAGATCGTAACAAGCTGAAAACAGTTTAATTGACAACAGAAGATTCTAGAACTGACGTCACAGGAAGTACAGTTCAACCTCCAATGAAATATTCCAGAAAAGCCGGTAGATGGTTTTATATAAGGGACAGTTGCTAACGCAGTGCAATCTGTTCCTTGTTACCAGGTGGAAAGTGCTTGTTGTGTGTTTCTGATATAAGTGTAAATTGGTCCTTACAAGGTTGGTGTAACATTTTAATGGAATGTTATATACGTTCTATTGGTTTTGGGGTACAGTTATTAATCGTTATACGCAAAATTAATTTTCTTTTGTGTACGCGTCGGTATCGTGTAATTCAGCCACGTGTAAAACGATAGTTTTTGCATATTAATATTTCAGATGCCAGAAGACGTTCAAATGCAGGATACCAGTGAAGTTGAGACCTTTGCCTTCCAGGCAGAGATTGCTCAGCTTATGTCATTGATCATCAACACTTTCTACTCTAATAAAGAAATCTTTCTACGGGAATTGATTTCGAACTCGTCTGATGTAAGTACAATATACATTCTGTTGCCGATTTGATAGGAATAGATATGTCGGTTTTTATTGTTTTCGTTGAGATTTGAAGTGTAAAGTGTACGAAAAAATGGTGAAAAAGTTGTCTCCTTTTAACCTGAAAATCTCTTTGTTGCAGGCATTGGACAAGATACGTTACGAGTCTTTGACTGATCCTTCCAAGTTGGAGAGTGGAAAGGAATTGTACATTAAGATTGTCCCTAATAAGAATGACCACACACTCACAATTATTGATACGTAAGCATAATCCTAGTACTGTATTTCAAAAGGCATATATTGTATTTTAAAAACCAATCAATTATTGTGTGCCTGTCATTTCAGTTTGAGAAGAGGGTGCTGATTTTATCTGTGTTAGTGAAGGATCCGAATTTTAAAATCTTGAGTAAGACACTAAACTCGGCATTGTTGTGTTCCACAACAATGCCGAGTTTGTTTATAGTTGACATTGTTGATGACGTAATTTATTGACGACTACTAGGGCAGAACGCTCCTTTCAGAGCTCCTCGGAGGGGCTGGTAAAGTTTTTAAAAAGCAACCAACCCCTTTGGGGGGGGGTTTGTGTTTTAAAATTTTGTGTAAGAAACTAAACTAAACCCCCCCCGAATGGAGGGTTAAAACACTTGACCAACCCCTCCGGGGGGGGGGGGTTGCATTTTAAAATCTTAAGTAAGACACTAAACTCGGCATTGTTGTTCCACAACAATGCCGAGTTAGTTTATAGTTGACATTGTTGATGACATCATTTTTTGACGACAAATTGGTTGACGACAACGACTAATCACAAATTTTTATAGTAGATAGATTTAGTAGGTAATAGCAACAATGAAGTTCATTGACACCTTGGAGATTAAAGTTTCAATGACATGTTTCTTTACTGTACCATTTTAGATTAACTTCCCATTACACAGTAATGATGGTGTTCATTTTCTACACTTACTGTTTAGCAGATAATGCTTAAAAACACTGAATATTTTCCCAATTGTGAGATTTTGTGGCCAGCCCTTTCCTGTGATTTCTTAAATCTCAATTTTTGAAGAAGTGGAATGCTGTGTAACTGCACATAATGGAAAGTACTGGGTCTCCAATTTATGAGCTTGCACTGCGTTATCGGCCGCTGCTATTGACGAAGGCGGGACTTCTACGCGTGAGTCACGGGCGAATCAGTTTCGGTGCTGCTAGTAACAACGAACTACGAATATTTCTCGTCACTAATACATGTTATTACATTAATTGTTTTTACCTTACTGTATAAATGTGGTGCTGGTGATGTCTGTCCACACAAATCAATTTTTGGGACAGATTTGAATGGAATTTGGTATGGGTGTTTTATGCCATTGGGGACTGCCTAGATTTGTACTTTCAATTTTCTGCAGTTGGTTATACCATTAAGACAGATGAACAAACTTGAGGTAAAATTGTAACTAGCACCACTTGCATGTAGTAGGGGTGCATTTTTGTGTGGTTAGGTTCTTGGAAAATTCAAAACTGCAGTGATTTCTTTTTAGTGTAAAGTGGTTGCTACATGGAAAACAAATTGATTGCACTCAGTTTAATTCTGTGACCCCTTGCTGAAGAATTATTTGCACGATTAAGTTTGTGTGCCAAAAGAATGCATTTAATATTTTGGACTGGCTGTAAGTAAAGCTTTTGCTGCCGTGTTAGTGACAGGCAAGATTTGGAAGGAAAGTGAAGGTGCCATGTGTCTTCTAATGTGAGGAAGAAAGCTTCCCAGGTGAACAACCTCCTTTGCTGTTGGCTCCTTAATGCTGCTTCAACCATGCATATACCTCTACCCAAAAAAGTTTCCATCAGATTATCATTCCTTTTAGCTAGCCAGGCCTAGCTACAAACTAGTCTAGACTGCTTATTGTTGCCTGCACTAATTTTATAACATGGTGGAATATGTTATAATGTATTTACTAAATACTATTCATTGTTTTTTCCAGTGGAATTGGCATGACAAAGGCTGATCTTGTGAACAACCTTGGGACAATTGCAAAATCTGGTACCAAAGCATTTATGGAAGCGCTGCAGGCAGGTGCTGACATTTCAATGATTGGGCAGTTTGGTGTTGGGTTCTACTCAGCATATCTGGTTGCAGATAAGGTAACTGTAACATCCAAACACAATGATGATGAACAGTATCTGTGGGAGTCCTCAGCTGGTGGCAGCTTCACAATTCGTCCTGATCCTGGTGAACCATTGGGTAGAGGCACAAAGATTATTCTGCATATTAAGGAGGACCAGACAGAATTCTTGGAAGAGAGGAAGATAAAGGAGATAGTCAAAAAGCATTCTCAGTTCATTGGTTATCCGATCAAATTGCTGGTAGAAAAGGAACGGGACAAGGAACTGAGTGATGATGAAGCAGAAGAAGAAAAGGAAAAGAAGGAAGGTGAAGAAGGGGGAGAAGGTGATGAGTCAAAACCAAAGATAGAGGATGTGGGAGAAGACGAAGAGGAAGAAAAGGATAAGAAAAAGAAGAAACGAACTGTTAAGGAAAAATACACCGAAGATGAGGAACTGAACAAGACAAAACCCATCTGGACACGCAACCCTGATGACATTAGCCAGGAGGAGTATGGGGAGTTCTACAAATCCCTAACCAATGATTGGGAAGATCATCTTGCTGTGAAGCACTTCTCCGTTGAGGGTCAGCTGGAGTTCAGAGCCCTTCTGTTCGTGCCACGACGAGCACCATTTGATCTGTTTGAGAACAAGAAACGAAAGAACAACATTAAATTATATGTTCGCAGGGTATTTATAATGGATAACTGTGAAGACTTGATCCCAGAATACCTTAATTTTATTAAAGGTGTAGTTGATAGTGAGGACTTGCCACTTAACATTTCACGAGAGATGTTGCAACAGAACAAGATTTTGAAGGTCATTCGTAAGAACCTGGTAAAGAAATGCTTGGAGCTATTTGAAGAATTGTCTGAGGATCCAGAGAATTACAAGAAATTCTATGAGCAGTTTAGCAAGAATCTGAAACTGGGAATCCATGAAGACAGTTCAAACCGCAAGAAAATCTCAGAATTGCTGCGATACTCTACTTCTGCATCTGGAGATGAGGTTTGTTCCTTGAAGGACTATGTTGCTCGCATGAAGGAGAACCAGAAACACATTTACTTTATCACTGGTGAGAGCAAAGAGCAAGTAGCAAATTCCTCGTTTGTTGAGCGAGTGAAGAAGCGTGGTTTTGAGGTGGTATACATGGTGGAACCCATTGATGAATATGTGGTGCAGCAGATGAAGGAATATGAAGGAAAGCAGTTGGTGTCTGTGACAAAGGAGGGTTTGGAGTTGCCAGAAGATGATGAAGAGAAGAAAAAGCGTGAGGAGGACAAGGCTAGATTTGAATCTCTCTGCAAAGTCATGAAGGACATCCTCGATAAAAAAGTGGAGAAGGTTGTAGTTAGTAACAGGCTAGTGGAATCACCATGCTGCATTGTCACTTCACAGTATGGCTGGACAGCTAATATGGAGCGTATAATGAAGGCACAGGCTCTGCGAGACACATCTACAATGGGCTATATGGCAGCAAAGAAACACTTGGAAATCAATCCTGATCATCCAGTTATGGAAACTCTCCGCCAGAAGGCTGAGGCTGACAAGCACGACAAAGCTGTAAAGGACCTAGTTATGCTTCTCTTCGAGACTGCTCTGCTGTCGTCAGGCTTTGCGCTGGAGGAACCTCAAGTTCATGCAGCCCGCATCTATCGTATGATTAAATTGGGTTTAGGCATTGATGAGGAAGATCCACAGGTTGCTGAAGAAACATCTGCAGATGCAGAAATGCCACCATTGGAAGGAGAAGGTGGAGAAGATGCTTCACGGATGGAGGAAGTGGACTAAACAAGTTTGTGAATATTAAGTGGTTGAATTAATAAAAGAACTTACAAAATATGTTTACAAGTTAAATGGCAGTTTTCCCATTTTTATGTGTTCTCAATTTGAATTGTGTTGTAAATAGACGGTATATTTGTACAATGTACATTGCCATTTCATGTTCATCTTATTTAACTTTCGAGTCATTCCATAGTGCTGTCTCATTGTACATGTGTTCAGAAGTGTCACTAGTTGCACAAGTTCTTGAATAAAAATTTGTCTGTAGATGTGGTTTGTAATTACTGTTCTCAATTGTGCTTTTGGGTATCCAGGTTTAAATTATTTGCATATGTAAGAGTAGTTTTTGCACCCCCCACCCCCCGAAGACAATGAATTTGTCATCTAGACATGGGATAACATTCATTCTGGTTGGTTTGCCAGCTATTGTATGAGAGGAAACTTGGAATTTGTGGAATTTAAATGTTTTATTATGTCTTTAAACTTGGGTCTTGGGAAAGTATTGGGTTTTTCTTAGGGTAATTATAGTTGGAAAAGTTGAGTTTGGTATGGCGGTTGATTTAATGTTACTAATGTAAAGTATTTAGAATGAAAAAACTTATGATCCAAGTAGACTTTCATATCTTTATTCTTTGGCAGATTTTAGTTGGATTTGGAATGTAGTTATGTATTTCAGACAAAAGAAATGCCCAATAGGTTATTTGCTTATGGCTGTTTGGACTAGTGATTTTAGTTGTGGGAAGTAGAAAAATTTGGTTGGAGGTGAATTGCATGTTTCATCACTCTTTTAGCATCATGTTACTACCCATAATAGGTGTTTGGGGCTGGAATTGTAACTTGCTAAGAAGGTACTGGAATGATTTTCAGCCAAGTGGAGGAGAGGTGTTGTGATGAAAAATTAGGATAGCGTTCAAAGGGAATTGGATTCATACAAACACTGTCTGGAGGTCTTATTTTGTATTTTTATTTATGTGGTGGCCTGGCCTGAAATTTAAATTGGCATAATCAATATAGCACAATTGCATATAAAGAGGTTAAGTATACAGAACAGCTTTATTTCTCTGTACTCCCAGATGATCTGCGCACCACACGGAACCACGTGGTGTAGGCTACACACATTGTTCTCAGGTGGCAGCACAATCTAGAGAATTGAAGTATGTAGTCCACTACAGGTGCTGCCATCTACACCACTCGTGTTAAACGTTAGAAATTAATTCTAGAAACCGCCTGTTGGAATTTAGTGTACTATGGTAGTGTTTAATCTGGCTATTGAGAAAATAAAAAATATGGGATTTGTTTCCGGAGTTAGTGTCCGGTGCATTTAATGAGAGCAGCTTGGGCCGAGGCCACGGCCTTTTCATATCTGTGGGTGATGTGACTGTCTCATTGACATGGAATGTAAGACTTTATTTTTCCTTCGTCGTGAACTTTTTTCTGTCTAGCTATTTGACAGGTTGCTTGAAATTGCTACTAAGAAGATGGCCGTCTTATGCGTTGTACTGCCGAGCAGTCTTGTAGAAATTTACTAACAATTCTGAGGTCCTACGGGACTACACCTCGCTACAATTCCATACTCTCCGCCGCGAGAACCTCAAATCCTACGAAATGACTTCTGATTCATAACCTAAACAGCCTTTCAAGGAACTCCTGCCAATTAACAACCGATTTCCGAAGGAAAAGCACAAATTCTCTTCTGATAAGAAAGGTAGTAATGCATTCTAATAACGAACTTCATTGCTTCTTTGTTATTTTTTTTACACATTTACAAGAAACATAGGCAAGTAAGTAATCAGATTTTATTTTAATTATTTGTAGAAAATTGTGACATTTCGTTTCTGATTTGTTAGTATCATATAAATATTCTTAATTATTCCACAAGTAGTTTTCTTGATGCTTCAGTACCAATTAGATGGGGCATAGGACCTGAAAGTTTCCATTGGTATTTAAGGAACCCAGAAGTGTTCCTTGATCCTATCAGTTTCAGAAACATTGAAGAAACTTATTAATCGCCTTTAACACTTCAAAACACAAAGCTAATCTGAACATCGTTTAAAAATTGAGCCCTTACCTCAAAGAAAATACATTGCATCTCCGTTACAAAAATCAATTGGTTAATGCTGTTTGGGGAAGTTAGTCTGAGACAGAGTGGAGGCGAGTGACGAGCATCACGTTCCGGCTGGTTTATCTCCAGAGTAAGGTCCCTCAGTACTCATTCTGCCACCCTCCAGTCTAGACGTTTTTGTTAAACGTTGCATATCTTGCAAAGAGAATAAGCATACCATTTACTTTGATGTGGCGGATGTTTCCCAGAACCCAGGTCGCAGGGCTGAATGCCTATAGAAATAAAGCTGTCCATGGGTCTTAACTGATCTTCAGGCAACGGCACGGCACACGTGTGCTGGTCTCTTTTGCAATTGCTCGTCTAGTAGCCACAGCGTCACAATTGAGAACCTAGTGATCGTTTTGCTTCCCCGCCTTTATTAAACCCGAAGGTTCATCATTGTGTTCACAACAGCTTGCCACCGGATTAAGTCCTGAGTGAATGGAATCCAATCCACGCCTTATTTCTATTTTCAGGTTTTGTAGGCCTGTGCATTTCTCATTTTCTCCATCTGCCTGTTTCTGAGCAGGGTTTAGTGAGCAAGACAAATGAAACTTGTGGGTTCTATAAAATCAGGGGATAATGATACCATTAATTTAGTTAGTAAATAATAAATATTAAAATTGCTGTCATTACGTTTTTGCTTATTTGATGACCCAATCACTGTTTTGTCAGATAATAACAAGATGGTAAAGTTGCGTCATATTGTGATATAATAAGTATATATTAAATTTTGTCCGTCTAATCACAATAATTCTTATTAAATATTAAAATATTACAATAATTAACATTTAAAATATTAAATGATGTTCTTTATCGAAATATTCGATTTACATTAGACCATCATTTTTCTCATGTTTCACGACATGTTTCAGTTCCTAAAAGAACCATCCTCAGGTGTATATAATTATATAAAGCTTCAAAACGATAAATAATTCAAATACAATTTTCATACATTATGCTAGCGTACATTTTTATCATAGATAATAACAAGTTCAACAATCAATGGCCTGATTACAGTATCCGAAACTAGACAGTGTAGTTTCGTCTATCATCGCCTCAAAACCAAGAGAAAGTCCTTTGATAGTCTCATGACCGTGAAAACTGAAGGTCGGTTCTGTGATAGGGATAGGAGGTAGAGAATATAATGACCGATACAAATGTTTATAAATAAAAGGAAAACTAAAATCCAATGAGGATGATAGCGCGTGACCTAGATGTTTCCGGCTACACGTGTGCTAGCTGGGAAGACAATAACACCGCATCTCTCTTTCTCACTCGTGCCCCGTGTTTTGGTGCCTTCAGGAGGTCAACGACCTCTCTGCCGTTACAATCAATGCGCTGCAGAGACGGGCGGTTCTCCGTTACTCTAGAACCTCTGCTTCCTCCATCAGAGCCTGATTGTGGGTTACATAGGGACAGAAAGGGACCAGTTAATTTTATCCATTGCAATTGTTTATCTCGAATGAGAATTGGTTTCGTCATATCACTGGTACTCGGTAAGAAGAGATGAAATAAAACAATCATCGTTAAGTCCTTTTTGCCGAGAATCCGGTAATGGATGTTTGAAGAACGTACGTTTTTCCTTTCGGGCTTTTTTTTCTTTTTGCGGGATTTAAAACGAATTTATGTTCAGCTCTCTATTGAAACTCTGGAGGAAAGCATGTTGGATTGCGTATGCAGGTAGATCATAAACATTCTTACAGATTTTGTAGTAAACAGTTGTTGTACCTGTGCGTCGACGTTAGAAACATCTCTGAAAACTTAATGCATTAACTTGATCGGATATACGTTGTGTTTGTAGTAGTTTAAGGAACACAGGTGTCGGAATTTCTTTCCAGAATTGATTTGGAGTGTCAGATCCAGTAGCAAAGGTCGGGAACGCGCGAAGGACATTGACAGCAAACAAAGTAATGAAATCCTGATGTGCTGTTAGTAATAAATATATAAATAGTACTGAGATGACACACGCGCTCAAGCTGCAGCCTGACCCAGTTTCTAGTAGCCTGGCACGCGCCTGTAGGATTCTTCGGCAGCAAGGAGATTCATATCTCACAAAGGCTCTGGAACAGGCTTTCCTGTTGAGCGTTTCGCATAACGAACTATGAAAAACACTAAGTTTTGAGACATCTGTTCAAAGGTTTCTTTCACCAAAATTTGTTAACTTACGGTTTCATTTTCGTTATCCTAGAATCCGGTTTTGTAGCATTTTTCCCAATTTATTTATGGATTTTTGGATATAATCTACACCAAATTTGATTCCGTAAGCAGAACGAAAATATCCTCTCGTCTCTACGTCCTAATATGTCCTGTTGTATCGACACGTCCTCATCACAGACTTCATGAAACCCTTATTTAAATTATTTTGGACCAAAACCATTTTTTTTTTTTTGGAAGACGCTGAACAGAAAAATGTTTATAGAAGACCGATAGTCACGAACGTTTTCATAGATCTTAGGCTAGGACTAAGTTCAAGGAGATGGACGGTAGTGTTTCTCCAACCGGTGTTTTAATATCAACGTTTAAACTTTCAACAGTCGTCCATACAATACCGTGGTTACAGTTTGTTCATCTTTGTTTTATCTCCTCATCAGCCGGTGATGCTGTTTCCCTATTAAACTGACGTGATTTCGATGTTTCAAAGTTATTTATGTTTGATTTGTTCTGTGATCTTTAAGAATACCCATTCTAATCCTAATGTTAATTATTTAAACCCTATTATACCCGGCCATGAAATGTTGCTATATGTTAATTGATTTTCTACGAATAATTCATATGACGAAAAAGCCTTGGTGTCGCCTGAGCCAAGGTTCGAATTCAGGATTGCAGTTCCGAGGCAACGAGATGGAGGCTGCTCCATCTCCACGTGCTAGCGGTCTGCTGCAGATCGATATGGAAAGCCTGTTGCAGTGTCGTACTGGCTGGTCCGCAGTTCGCACCCTAGACTGCGTTATTTACCGACATTTTTTTTAATAAATACTCCTTTTTCTCTCTTCAGCTCCGTTCATTCCTTCTTTCTCTGCTGATACTTCTACCCTGATTCCTTGTCTTCTAACCTGCGTCTCATAACCTAATCCTACTTTTGTTTTCATTTTTCACTTTTATCACACCTTATTCTTGCCCATTTGTTCTTCTTTCTCGCAAGATCACTCTAATTCTTTCCTTCCCTTACCGTGACCTGTTTCTTGCACCTATGACGGTCTATAATGACTCTTATACTTGCTTCTACAGATGACATCAAACGACATAAATGTTACTTTCAGAATTTAAAGAATGTGTGCCCGTTTCGGGTCATCTACCTGGCTGGAGCTGGCTAACGATACATTTTATCTGTTCTGCAGTGTTTGGAGTGTCACTGGATCACGAAAGCAACATAGAAGCATTTTTTGTTTCAGTTTTTAAAAGTGTTAGCAAGGCTAGTATGGCTAACACAGTTAACATAAACACGTTTCACCCCCTGGAATAGGTCCGTGGTTGTTTCAGACCTGAATTTCAAACCTTGTCATTTTATAGGCGGGGAAACTATCCTGCCGTCTTAAGTAATTATGTTCACAGAACATACAGTTTCATTTCTTGTTTCTGAAGCCATGGTCGAACTTCACACGAATTTTCAACTGTTACGCTGGTTTGTCTGTCAATCAATAGGAATTCTTACTAAAATCGAAAATGGATTTTACACTTCAGGCCAGACACCGTAATTAACAAATGTATGAACGAACGTTTAACAGAAAATGCTACATATCTCCTACCGGATGAATGAATGTATCGAATCATTTTGACTCTATGTTATAGCATACAGCATAGGCATTCTTTAGCAGGATTTTATTTTCATCTATGTGCGCATGTATGTTCCTAAAGTTTATATAATAACCCTTTTTAAGTACACGTGTTTCTAAGCACCAAATGGAAAGCTGATTTTGAATGATGAATTGATATGGAAAAGAAGAAATCGATCATGGTCTATTTTGAGGCACTATTCATCATTTTCCTGGATGGACCACCTTTGTCTTTATTTGCAGTCGTAGTCGTTTTATGTGGAGCCAATATTTCCGCCTATGCAGCAATCCGACACTGGATAAATTCTGGGATCGATGACCCAGCATCCCATGCGCCAGAATGCAGGTCGGTCTGGCGGACCGCAGCTCAGTGGCGAGGTCGACGACCTCTTTGCAGGGAAACTTGCTCCGGTGATGTCATCATAATAAATCGGCGGCCAGAGGGAGACAGAGAGAAGGAGAGGCGAGGTCATTGCCCTCGAATACAGCGCCTGCGACCCAACACGTGTGTCGTGGCGTCACGAGGTGATTCCTCCAGAAGGCCACATACCTCAGCATAATTAATCCTTTGAAACCGAAACTCATCGAAATAACATCTAAACACTCAATCCCGACCTCAAAGAAAACAAACATTTCTGCTTTTCAAAAATCATTTAGTTAATGTTATTTAAGGAAATAACTGCTGTTTATTCTGAGTTTTGTATGAGACCTGTATTCAAAACCCACTTATATTAATGCGTAGGTATTTTTTGAACGACAACTTTTCAGAATTATTTTCCTTCAAGTGACAGGAAGACAAAAGCCAAATCTGTAGGACCCGTGGTTTGAGACCAGCTCGACCAAGGGCCCAACAGATTAGGCTGTCACCTGAAGACGGAAGTAGAACAAATGAAACATTCGAACAGAAAACCATTATGACTTCTGATAAAATGCGCTGTTCCCATCTAAGTGGCTTCTGCTACATCTCGAAAAAGAAAACAATTTACGCCACAGAAGGTCCTCGTAATATCCATGCTGACGCAAAATATTTAATTGGCTTTCTTTGCGTTTGTTTCCTCATTCTATTCTATTTCTATTAAAAGTATGTTATAATTTTGAGCCATAAACAAAAATTTGACTTTGGGGTCGCCGAGACTCCTGTCTCTTTGTAGAGCGATAGCAGCTGAAGTGTGAGGCTGGGTGAACCCCAAAAAGCAGGTCTGCTTGGACATGGTGATAAATAGAGAAATCTAGTCCCTGTGAGGAATCGAACCCCGTATTGTCTCGTCACAAGGTCCAGACAGGCATAATCCATGCGGTAAAACAACTCAGTTTTGTATCCAAACTCCACGTGACCGCTTTCGGACGGACGGAAAGACATCAGCACGTGGGAGGCAGAAGCAGCTGCGGCCGTGTTCCACGTGTAGGATTACCGGGGGGGGGGGGGGCAGTTATGAACGTGTGCAACAAACAACGCGTGGTCATTATTGTTGTCGTCATGCGGTAACCATAGCAATCTAACCTTGAATAGGATGGTGCCGACTGAACGGGTTGTTGCGCCCTGATGATGGAAGCAGCAAGGACCTCTGAAACGTTGATAAATTTCTACCAGACCACACGGTGCAACAACCCAGAAGACAGCTATCTTCAAACTCACCGCCGTGAAAACCCAAAATCCTACATATTTGCATTTTATTTAATTTAAATAATGGATAGTGTTATACAAGTAGCTATTTGACGTGAATTTGAAATTTAAAATGTGTTACGGCTTGTAATTCGATAATTGAGTAAGGCCGCTTAAAATATCATAGAGGGCCTCAACCGTTGTGGTACCGCGGACCCCTCCCCAAATTTGTCTCACATTTTATTTTAACAGTAATAGACTAAAATATAGACAGACTGTATAGTTCTTTTCGTCACATTCTTACTGAAATGAGGAAGGAGGAAAATTTGTCAAATAAAACGTAAAACTTTAAGCAAGACAGTATGAAAGCTAAATGAGTAGAATCTACTCAACTCGCGGACCACTTGGGCACAATTTGCGGACCACCGGTTGGCGATACACTAATTAGAGACGCATCATTTGATCTCATTCAAGATCAATTGTAGTGTTATTCTCGTAACTAATCCTAGGTCTCTCACATAACGTCTATTTCCTTGAAATTTCTCCCATCTGAAGCTGTTAAGATGTCCGGCCCATCTCATCCTCCTTTATTTGTTTACTCTAAAATGTCCGTGAACAGTTCACAAAAATAATACTCGCAAGATTAATGTATAAAGAAGCATTCAATGAATGCGATTTGAAATCCTACGAACTCAGCGGGAAACGACAGTACAAAGGTCATTCCGTTCAAGCTAGGAACGGTTAAATTGTTTCCCGGAAGTGTGACGTAACACTGAGTTGTTGCTAAACGGAAGCACAAGCGACTTCGTACGGTAGGCGAAGATATTCATCCATATTTCAAATGTGATTAATTGTGGACTGATTTCTTGGACACAGATTTTCCAGATGCGTTCTCACTGACCTTGATGTTGATTTGTTGTAGATATAAATATATTGTTCAGCCACACTATTTAAAGAAAATTA
This sequence comes from Zootermopsis nevadensis, assembly GCF_000696155.1. Next base: position 173,423 of record NW_019060399.1, on the reverse strand, counting down.
TTTATTTTCTCTAAATACTCATTGTATCGAAAGATGCTTAAAATGTGAGTTGTACATCTCAATAAGATCGATGTACTATTTCTTTTATTGTGTGTAATTATTTTGTACAATAAGTCGTTTAAGAGATGATAAAGTTGCGTCATATTGTGATAAATATAAATTTGTTTAAATCTTGTCAGTCTAATCACAATAAAATTCCTATTAAATATTAAAATATTACTATAATTAATAAAAACCTATACGAAACTACTGAAGCTTTAAGAAAGCAAGGACTATATTTACATCGAACTTCTTGGTTTGTGAGAGGAAAATTTGTATTTGTTCGACATATTTTAACGCAGGCTTATGCCCTAAAACCAAATTTAATGTAAATCTATTGAGTAGTTTGCGAGTGGAACATGAGAAGAGGGCGGTGGAAATGACCTTCCCATATGTGCACATTGCGCAAAGAACACGTCAAAGTATTTTAAATCATATACCGTATCTGTAGAATGGAAACGTGTCGTAGAACTTCTTGTATTTCTCTATCACTGACACTGCAAGTTAGTACTGCCAGTTCTGTATAATTAATAATGCTATTTGATTTTTGTCTGAGACCACCTAATTTTCTAAAATTCGTTATAATATTACTTTCCCATTTTCGCCAAGGTGTCTCAAGCTGTCTGCTTGCCTGCTATGTGTGTAGTATTTTATTAATTTTGATCATCAGCTTTCTGTGCGACCTGGGTTCGATTCTCAACCCGTAGGCCCCCTAATCTCGTTGATGATGTAGAACTGTGTTGTCTGGTATAAATTTGCCGACGCTTTGTACTTTTATCATCAGCTGAGTCCGTAAATTTCTACTGCAACCCAGAAGATAGTCATTTTTATACTCGCCGCTGTGAGAACCTCAACCTCATTGACCTTTAGTCTCTGCAAGTAAATGCTGATATGCTACATTTTAATAGCCAAAACGCATATTATCTTTTTCACAATTCCGCAACATTTAAATTATGTCGTTGAATTTTTATTTAGTGTTCTGTCTGACGACAGGTCCATATGAACAGGATCCTTCCATCCTTTTCTCGGACTGGGACCTGTTCATATACGTTCTTGGCAGATGATCCAGAAGTGGTTTGCCATTGCCTTCTTCTGTGTGTGAATGGAGTAATTGTTGGGATGCCACGGAGGAAAACTCCGTGTTGCCTAGACCACGGCCTTGCCCAACACAAGTTATAAATTCGGGCACCGCCGGGAATCGAACCCGAGACCCCAGGATTACAAGGCCAGCGTTCTAACCGCTAGACCTAAACGACGTTAAACAGCGTATGAAATAAATATCTAGATTTTTAAGGTCATGACTACCAGGTGTTTTATCAGGACACTGAGCGCGGTGGAACGGACACTATGGAGTTCGTTCTTTCGATAAATGGTAAAGTTTATTTTTTCAAACGCGAAACAAGCTTAGACCAAAATACGTATTTATAAATGAGACATGTCGTGCGTGGTATGGAATGTGTCATAATGGCAAGCTGAAAAGTAATTTTGGTCTTTGGAATCTTCCGATAAGTCATTCGCGACTCCATGTATGACCGTCGTGGGAAGAAATGGCTACCTAGAAGACGGTAGCATATTCTTGTTTTGCAAACTAAACTTGTCTAGCCACTTCCCAAACTACAGCAGGCTCAGGTAACACAACCTATGCTAACTTGCCCTGTGTTGCCAGGCATTTCCAGATTAGCGACTGGCTTGCCGTGGTTTCGGACCACAATACCCAGTGACACGCATATGAAAACCCGTCTATGATGATTATAGCAAAGCGCGATGTTTGAAAAGATACACACGATAATTACAGAACATCGCAGTTTAAAGGTTTGTAGCCTATTCTGTATTTGGAAGGTCCAGTTTCGATTCTTGACACAAAGACTGGCTAATATGATCTTAGGATTTGGTGGGTTTTACCTCATAACAGATCGCAACAGATTCCTCTCACACCTTTCTTAAACTATAACCCACGATCGTCTTTACACAGGACGCTATTTGGTCTATACAAAAGAGATAACGTCGTTAAATAATCTAAGAAGCAGACAAATTTATAACTAGCCCATCTAACACACTGTCTTCACGATATTCTGTGAATAATTCATCAAGGAGCACCGAAGACTTCAAGAAAAACCAAACAATACAAACATTATATATGAAACTTAAGATTATTTTGAAAATATATTAACTCCATATTAGATTAACAATCCTTTCCTGGTTCTCTGCATTGTGTCTCGACTTCAGGAGATACTACAAATCTTGCATATCACTGGAAATTCTGTTTTTAAACCCTTTCAGTGCTGAACTTTCAACAAAATTCGTGCCTGCCTTCGTTTGTATGTTGAACGTTAATTTATTAATTTTTATTCATTGAGACCAAAATAAAGAATGTTCAAGCATCAACAAATAGTAGAAGATACACTTTCACAGATTTTAATTAACAGACACCAAAGATAATTATCGAATCACGAGCAGCTAATAATTGTGGTTTATTTTAGTTTTATGACTTATTATCGACATTGTCAGTATCTCAGATTGTACACAGTCAAATGATAGGATAATTAATGAACAATGAATTGGAAAAGGTATACAAAGATGCTGTCATGGCCTAAATGAAGGTAGGATAATTAATGAACAATGAATTGGAAAAGGTATACAAAGATGCTGTCATGGCTTAAATATCCCGGAATTTTCCCGGAAGGACTACGGAAAACTACCAAAAATCTCAATCAGGACAGCTGGTCTCCGGGCTGATACATGAACGCAGGAAGTAAGACCGCAACGTTCGATGTGTATGAACAAGAAAAATAATTTGCTACTCGTTCTCGTGTGCGACTTAGTAGCAAAAGAGGGGCTAATATAGTTTTCTATGTCGATGGTTGCATTTCGAAAGATGCAGAAAGATTCAAGATGCCGGCCGGAAGAAGACAAAGATGCAGAAAGATTCAAGATGCCGGGCGGAAGAACCAGTAATGAGTTTTTATGGGTTGGTAAGCCTATACAGGAATGGGAATGTGATTGTGTTACCTGGAAACCATTTTTTCCGCGCCCTTCATTGATAACGCTACGAGTGGACTCAACATAGATAACATTGCGCTCAGGCAGAACGTCGCGATTGACATTTGTCATCAATGAAAATTGCTAAACCATGGCACCTGGGACATTTATCGAATGATGAGTAGCCATGACCATAAGAACATGGAATGATTGGGGAAGGCAAGGAGAAGTCAGGCTGGCTGCCTCGCGAGCAATAAACTGTGCTATTTCTCATACGGCCTTCTCAACCTTGGGCTTCTGTCGTCTTTCCCTTTGACAATGACATCACAATTGCGGACTAGTGACGTCACAACTACTATGCATGTGTCATTGTCCAAAAAGAAAAGTTTGTTGGCCGATTCGTTGTTTTGTATTATTTCATTTTCGTGATCCTTCGCTTCTTCGTCCTTATTTTCATCCCAGTTTTATTTTTTATTGGTTGCTTTCGTCTTTATTCGCGCTGCGCGCAGCGACTCGCGACTACGATACTGGGACTGCGCGAGCGAGCGGTGGAACTCGGTACCCATGTGTAGTCAGATGTGCTGGGTTTGCGCAGTGTTACGCCAGCAACTGGCATCAGCTAAGCGACCAACCTGCATTGGAAGCGGCATCACAGCCTTACTGGACATCATTATAGTAGTGACGCCGACGCCAGAGGAGTGAACGTTCGTAGAAGTAACTTCCGGCGCGGGATGTAAAGGTAAGGCATGCCAAAATTACATTCCCCGGATGTGGCAAGTTTACTTTGAGAAATATTTATTTGAGGTTGGGCACTCTTACACAGTACCCTCGTTCGATATTTTGTGAGTAACTGAAAGCATAATCTTTGGAAAGCTTCCAATGAAGCTTCAAACAGTAATTTTCCCGTCGTGTTCGTAATAGACATTTCTAGTGTAATAATTGAAGATGTCCGTGCTACAGTGTTGTGTCTCGGTGGCTCATTCGATACAAAGGCAAGAGGGTTGGCACGTGGTAAGCGACCTTGCGGCTGGCATTTCCCCTGCACACCTCACCGTCACAGAGCTCTGACCCACTTGGAATCCTGCCAGTGCCTTCAACAGAGTATCGCGCGTGTGGTAGTATGATCGTTCATGGGTCGAATAGAAATTCATTATAATGTTGCAACTGTAAACCATTTTAGTGACAAGCTGAGAAATGATCTATTTTCCAGTTATAAGTGGTGTATATAGTGAAGTGCCTGTTCCGTATTAAGTCGATTGTTGATTTCAGTGTTGCAAACTGAAGATAGTGAAACCTGAGCTTTGATCACAATCACGTGACAATGACGATGTCGAAATGTGGCATGCACAAAGCAAGAAATGTAGAAAATCTCAAGAGTGTGACACGTTACAAGAAGTGAAGGTTTTGAGACAACAGGTAACTTGAAGTTATTTTGGGATTGTTGTCTTGTACGGAACTTAAAAAAGCGCCAAGCATATGAATAATTTCCGCCGCTTGGAGCAGCACTGGGGCCACTGAAGTGTGGCTCCATATTGTTTTGGCGGATAAATTTGTAACTTATGTATGTGCTATCATTTTTAAAAGTTTCTTCTTTTGTTTTGAGCGTCGTTTTGAAAATCCTCGTCTAAAATACTGTGCGTACTTGAAATGTCGATGTTATTGTCCTGCTATTAATTAACGGTAGAATTATTTTGTGCTAGATTTAAGTGGGAATTGTGCCGAAGCTCATCTTACAGTTTCGTGATTATTATAAAATTGTTTCCATGTAAGAAGAACGTATTGAAATTTTGTGTAGTAATTTTTCTAGCAATAACAACACAAAAAATATTAGTGTCTATTCCATTTGCTTTGATTTCTGGCTGTTTAATTTGCATTTCATTGATTTAAAGTCCTGTTGTCAAAATGAAATTTGTCGATTTGAGGTTGTCAGGTCTGTGTCACTTGGATGAACACAAGGATAGAAACACGGGTGTTGAATGGCAAGATTTCTGTGTAGTTTGCTGTCAGAGCTCGGTTTCAGAAAATGTGTTTGTGCGTGTATTTAAAATTTCATTCTTTGGAATTAAAAAAACTGAGTCGAAGGAGACGTATGTGGCCAACGGTAGTGTAAACACGCATTTATTGCCACCGTGCCATAAATATTAATTTATATTATAAAGGCTTGCTTAGTTTGTGTGACGTGATGGTGTGGTGTATGTACATGTTTAAGTTTGCTTAATTAATTCTTTGTTGCTAAAGTTACCTTTTGTTATTGATTCCGGGTTTTATTCCGTAATGCAAATGCTAATATGTACGTCCATCGGGCGAAGCAAGAATGAACAATTAAACATGGACATCTAGCGAGAAGGGTGGGACTATTCAGATTGTGCAGATAAATGTAGATTTCGTCACACAATATTATTAGAGTGAGTCCAAGAATGCTATGTGGGCGGGGCATGCAGAATGCGTAGGGAAATTAAATATTGGTACCCTTTCCATAGTGTCTTAAGGGAACGTCACCACTTGAAACGTAATCCCGTATAGGAGCATGATACTAAAATGTATCATGTAGAAATAGAGTGGCTCATAAAACCAGGAAATATGTTTTCAGTTCCCTACTCCATGAAGTTTTTATATAACATTATGGCTTCACAGGCCTGTAGTTTTGTTGATTTTTTAATTCTTTCAAGCTTATCTGTTTCGAAGTTTGTGGCACTGCTTAATTATGAAGTATTTTAGTTTTTCAAATTCAAGTGTTGTTGTGTGATTGCTGTTTGTGACTCATTTTGTGTTCCCAAAGGTATTTGACCACGGAAACGAAGCATTGCATAATTTCGTGGTCAGGTGCTGATACAGTTATCCAAATTTGCTAACCGCGGTATTTGGTTTTGTGTACCAGCGATTTTTAATTTGTGTTGGCATTTGTGTAAAGTGACGGAACATTGAAAGTAGCTAAGCTGTGTTGTGTGTTTTAACACCGGCCACTGCTCTCCCAACCCCCAATTTTTTATAGTCTTGCCAGATGCAGTGTTTTTGAGGACCGTAACCCCCCGCTTTTGGCGTAGGGTTTGCTGCACTGAACTTTTCGACCTTTCAAACGACTTTTAGACGATAATCAACTATAGGTCGAAACGGACCACTAAGGTCTGAATGTGTGAAGTCGTATGATGATGATGATGATGATGATGATGATTAACTCCCCTTATCTGAAGACCATAGAAGAGGAAATACAGACTGGTGATCATTTTACAGTAGATGCTTGTTCAGTGTTCCACGCTATTGTCGTCTCATCTATTGATCAATCTGCATTAGTCTGTCTGCGCATGCGCGGCCTCGGAACAGTTCCCAAGCTATGACGTCACTTACGCAACATTTATTGTGCTTTCCAGGTACAATGTTGATTTGCATGTTGTTCATGAAAAGATGATTAGCGGACATTGCAGAGAGTTATAAATGTGATTATGGTGTTCGACAAAACAGTAGCAACCTAAGATGGCTGTCTTCTGGGTTGTTGCGCCGTGTAGTCTGGTAGAAGTTTACCAACGTTTCAGAGGTCCATGCTGCCTCCATTATCGCCCGGATGATTGAGGTGGTCCCAGAATCGTCGGCGAATTTTAACCATTAGACGCGTTTGATAGCCCCAGAGGATTTTATTAAAAGAGTATTTTGCTTTAGTAGCGATATAACACAAAGCAGCATCTCAGAGACGGTCATGTTCATACTTGTACCCGTAAGAAACTGAATTCTCACCTTTTCTCATTTTGATTAGTTTTATGTGTGACATACAAATAAGGACAAGTTGAAGCGATAGAGATACGGACACGTAATAACACGCAAGAGGTCGGAAAATCTGCAGAAACATTTGTTAAAAGCAGGCTGTGTATTTCATATGGTAAATAGGCAAAATATGTCTGAATTTTCATTTGTTTGCGTTGTGTACTTGGATCGCGATCCCTGAGATACTGAACATTTCATGATACAATAAACGAAATGCTGTAATTCTTTGAAACCCATCAAGTGGCAACGAGTATAGTGCACTTTTAATAATAGGCCTAATGTAACTTGCTATTGTAAGCTCAGTATAAATCAGGATGAAACGTTAGGCCTGTATGTAATAGGAGACAGCGCACTAAAAAGGGGAATAGATAGGACAGTTACAAAGATACAGACAAATATAGACGCAGATCTAGCCAAGGACTACAATGCCGGTATATAAAGCTTGCATATTTTAAGTGTGTGTAACGACGGAAAATAAAAGTACTGTATTGAGGAACACAAGCATGATGCAATTAAGATATAAGCTATATGGATTATGTTCGTCTTTTTTTCCTTTTAGACATTTGAAGGCAGAAGCGAATATTTACGTCAGTTTGAACTTAAGTTTTACGAAAGAAGACCTCGGATACGTGTAATTAATTCAAAGAATATACAACTCCACATAGTGAGCAGGAAAATAACTTGAACCAAAGCGCATTTAGGCTATATATGTATATATAATAGTAAATAGTGAATTTGTGAGACTGTGTTCATGTTCATTTTGTTACATTAGTTGACCGAAATCAAGAATTTTGTTTGTTACCCCTTTACACACCAGTGGAAAACTCTACGTACCATCTGTCTTAACAATCACGAATCTTCAGTTTATATTTATGGTCTTGCTATGATTCCCAGGATAAGCATTAAGCAGTTGATCTTTGTAATGGAGAAGCGTGTTTTCTTGAGGACACTTCGTTCTTAAATGTTGGACGGACTCGGCTTCAAAGCGTTGATGGTACGTGCTTTCTCATGGATCGACAAGAGACGCCGACACTCTGGCCTCGTGCATATTTTCTCAAGGCTGGTTATCTCTAAACCGGAAGTGTGTTTTGTTACATTGCCTATTGCGACATCTAGGCCTGAATAAGATGTTCGAAGCACGAGTCCTATTTTAACAATACCAGTGTGTGTAGAAAGAGTCTTGGAATAATAATCATCACGGGGGCATTGGCCCCGTTGGGGGAGTCAAGGTTCCGAGCATTCGCGGGCCCTAAGTTCCAACAAACCGTGGGAGATACACGTGTAGCCCCACAGGTCATTGCCTTCTTTAGCTCTGCCCAGACATTTCGCTATGAAATTGACATTCGTGCGTGCGGCCGAGGGAGACCATTCACGCTTCAATGTACAACATTCTTTTCCTTTGAAACATGACCACTGTATACCACTTTTCGATTGTGGTTTTGCTTCTTCCAAATTATATGGATAAGAAGCGATTGGTTAGATGTTCAGAGTAGCCATGATACAAATAAAAACTGTATGTCGAAAGTATCAAGTAAGTTTCGTTCTGATGTGAATCAATAGCAACAACACGAAAATGGATTCAAGTGGCTATGAATAGGGTCTGTTGTTTTTCGTTAATACTGTTATGAACAGCCTGGGTTCCATAAAAACAACGAGTTTCGTGACCACCTGAATAAGCTTTCCATAGAAGATGGAAGGCATGGGCCTGTACAGTGGAGTTAATTATTGTACTCGTCCTTAATTGGGATGCTACCAGGGCTACAAGGTCCGGAACCATAGGCTATAAAGCATGATTTCGACCATTGTCTCAGAATGTCGCGGGAGGACTAACAAAGGGGCAGGTGTATCTTCAGGTTTTATACCAGGAAGCGTTATTATCATGTACATCGGCGAAGTGGTCTGTGAGGATGCGCGTGCATATTGAAGGAACTGAGGATGGGTCAGTGGCCTCACTCAGCAAGGCCGCATGGCTTCTTTATCCTTTAACTGGCACAGCAATCATTACGCATGACTACATTTCATGCTGTATTACAGTTCTTCGATCAGATTTGAGATGGTTTGACGCATTGTTTCCAAATCGGTGGCCCGCGGACTGACAATGTTCTACGGCTTAATCTAATTATTCAGATTCGCTATTTGTAGCGGGAGCTTATACAGTCAAAAAGCTGCATATTTTATCACAACCGGGTTCAGTGCAAGTGTAGATTAGAAATTTGCTTTTAATGTAGATTACTTCAGAGTTTCTCAGTTGAAAATAATTGTCTGTGTGTACCAACGTTACTTTTCAACAGAATTGCAGATTGTTAATGTAACATAGGTCTATAGTAGGCCTACATCAATTTAAAACGTTGATGGTGGTGTAATTTTACACGACTTTGGAAAAATTTGCAGATTAGGACAGGTTTTCTCTCTTAAGCCGGGTAGTTATCATATACCTGTGTTTCTGTACCGTAATTTTTGTAGGCCTGTCTGCTTAATTACCTGATGTAAGCAACGTTTGGGCCTGCTATGACAAACGCACTGACCCTTCACAAGCTCCTCTTCATGTGGATTTTCCGCTTGAGTTCCTAGAAATTTGCACGTGGGCTGAGATGACGGTTGAAATTTTAGACTACTTGTAGTTCCCAGAAAAGAAACGAGCTCTAAAAACGAAAAAATTGACTGATATTTTGTTCTTCCAGGAACCAGAGGAACGACCCGAGCATCTGCTGGTATGTGACGGGTCTGGTCTAGTTGTGAGGTCGACACACCGGTATGTCGCCTATTATTATGTGTTATTGAATTACTACCGCAAATGTAAATAAATCAATATTACATGTTGCTTAAACATTCTATGTCTGATGATGGACTACGTCCAAAACATGTCACTGATAAAATTGTTGACACAAACATGTAATTAAATACTAAAGCTTGTAATATTGATTTGTTGTGAAGGCTAATAATAATATTATTATTTGATTTGAATGAAGATCAGAATGAAGCAACGACACAACAAACAAATTGAAATTTGAAACTTTTGTGAGTGAAATAACGTTCGTCAGCCCGTTACTGAAAGAATCGTTCAGTAGTCAGAATTCCTTTGTCTTGGTTATGCGACCATAACACAGCATTTAATTACTTTACTCCATCTTAATATCTTGCCATAAAATTACTTTCGAACAGGGGTTCTTAACCGTATATTTGCCGTGTATAGACTAATATGACGACCTTTTATTGAAATTTCTGGTCAGTTTAACAAAACGCGCCTGTCATTTACTGATCCTCGCAAGCAGGTTCACACAGAACGTTATTAAGCCTGTTATTAAAAAATCATTGTTCACTTATTTATATTTATTAATGGTACAGGCCTATGGTCAGTCTTCAGTTATCCTAGAAAGCTGGAAATTTAAGCTATGTGTATCGACCTAATTAATCACAAATAATCATGCGAGATTTGAGGTTTTCACGGCGGCGACGATGTTAATGATGGCGCCAGAACCCAAAAGAACATGGTAATTACAGATAATCAGTATGAAAATCTTATGCAGCCATTACTCCCCCGCATTCGAAGTGTGCCGAGTGGTTAGTACTCGTGCTTGCTTTTCGGGAGATACCGGCTTAAAAATGTCTGTCTCGAGATTAGTCTTCATGGCCAAGTGTTTTCAAATTACCTTTCCCGTTTCACTATGATTTAATCATTCATCTCTCTTACAGTCGGAATTGTGATAGCGTCGTTAAACAAACGTGCATTGCGCGTACTGGATATATCAAGCTGTCGCTGTGTAAGCTTATTCGTAATGTCATAATAACTATTATGAAGCATTTTCATTATTTATGTACAGTGTAGACCTAACTAACTAGATGGCTTATCGAACCCGAAGGTTCATCACCGAATTAACCAAAGCCCTCCACCGGACCCTGTCCTGGGCCACAAAATCCAGTCTCCTTCAACTCCTATCTCTGACAGATACCGCCTAAGATTATCCTACCATCTACGTCTAGGTCTCCCCAGAGGTGTCTTCCCCTCAGGCTTCCTGACCAATACCCGGTGCACACCTCTTGTCTCATCCATGCGCGCTACATGCCCAGCCCATCTCATTCTTTTTAACTTAATCATGAAAATGCTTCATAATAGCAATAAGCAAAATAGGTCTACAGTGTAGACCTATTTTGCTTTTGTTAGTGGAAGTAAGGCACAAATATTTGGCACAATAACCAAAAATCAAACTTGTTACTTAAATAATGAAATATTTTCCCAGTTTTAAGCGCTGTTCTGCGTGTTTTTTTTTTGTTTTTTTAGAAAAATGTTTCTTTACGTTTTGCATTCTGCCAAAACAAAAAACCTTTTTTCCCACGTGGGTGTTCCACGAGTTACTGTTTTATTCGGCCGATATAAATTCGATTCTTCTTTTCTGATTCAAAGCAGTCGTTTAGAAGTTGCAGATCGGTTGACAATTACTTAATTATAGCTATATAAGCCTATTTATACTTGCCAGGAAAATGCTTTAAACTCTGATGCTGATTTTGATTAATAATTCTTTTATTCGTAGTAGGCCGCGTTATGCCACGGTGGTCTAGCGGTTAGAACGCTGGCCTTGTAATCCTGGGGTCTCGGGTTCGATTCCCGGCGGTGCCCGAATTTATAACTTGTGTTGGGCAAGGCCGTGGTCTAGGCAACACGGAATTTTCCTCCG